>BQKN01000452.1:104612-124302 GCA_022839385.1 Asparagus kiusianus | reverse complement strand
TCGGATCTACGCAGTACGATGGGTATTATTTCACTAAGGAAATAATAGCCGGGGGGAATTAGTTCACCAAGGAACAAATCGCCCAAACCTCGGGATCAAAGACCATGCTTTGATCCGGAGTACGCCTGCGTAGATCTGAGATCCGGTCCTCTCGAATACCTACCTTTTTTGGCGTTGACGATCGCCGAGCACTAGATCTGGATGAGCGAGTCCTCGAAGTCCCAAAGTTGAGATCTTTTTAAGTTCTGAGTCTCCAATCCAGCAGGGCTTCGCCTCTCCAAAATCCAACCCCTGAAAATGAGCCACCCCCTCTCCTATTTATAGACCCTCTTCACTATGCCCGTGCGCACGTGTCTGAGGGCGGCCACCCATAGGTGGCTCGGCAACCGAGCCACCATGGGGTGGCTCGGCCATCCCATGGGGTGGCTCGGCCGCCGAGCCACCCCTTGGTGGCTCGGCTTTGGCCGAGCCACCTGGGTTGTTCGGCTTTGGCCGAGTCGCCCGGGTGTGGCGTTGTTTTGTCCGTTGTCTGGTTCTGGCTCTGTCCGTGATTCGATTGTGGATCTGGACTTTGATTTGGTAGTCTGGATCCTGATTTGGTAGTAAATCCGCCTTGGTGTTTGAGTTCGAAACTGATCTTAAATCGATCGCGATTCGTCCGAGTCCGCTCTTGGCTGGATGACTCGTTGATTCCTCAACCCGTTAGCTTGATTCCGTACGCGAGTGGATTCATTCTGTTGTTTGCGTGCGGTTCGTCAGCTTCGTAGCCTCGTTAGTCCGCTTCGTCGCGTATCGTTTGGCTTCGGTGTTTGCGGGCTAATGGTCGTGTTTGGATACGTCGCCCGATGGTCTGTTTGTCGATCGGCGTCGTCGAGCTGTGTTAAGGGACCTATAGGCAGTTTTATACACCTACAGATACCCCCTCTAAAGTTTTCCAGCCTCGTTCTTTTATAGAAGAGTCTGGAATACTTTGGATATGATCGTCCCCACCTTCAACGGTATAACGGGGCCTTGGAATGGCTTCTGTTCTCAATTCTTTCAATCCTCCAGGCTATTCGGTGCTTTGTCGAATGCTTGAAAAGGTTCCGGTGCTGCATTTATTGTCTGACCGTTTGTCAGAATTTTGAACTTGAAGTCGATTCTTGATTTCTTGCTTTTTTAGCTCGAGTTTGTTGCTTCAACACAGAACTAACCATCGGTCGTCGGCGTTGAATCTTCATTTACAACGCGTTGTCCGGCGTTTGAGCTTCCTGGTGACGCGTTGTCCGGCGTTTGACACAGTTTATACTCGTACGTCTGCTGGAGTATACACAGTTTAAGCTCTTAAGGAATTGGAGCGTGGCAGATACCTGAGTCACGAGACCAATTTATAAAATTGATGCGTCAATGACTCATATTTATAGAATTTTTGGCAAATTCTCAGCTATCAACGGATTTGATAAGCCTTTACCGACTACCGTTTGAGTCGGGCTAGCAAGCGGATTGTTTTAGTCCGTTCCGCAGGTGACGTTGTGCTAAAGGAATGAACTCCCTTAGACTTTGTGCTATGATGTTGAATACATAGGCTTTACCATTTGTTACGGGAATAGGTTACCCGGCGACGCGTGTTAGGCGTTGACTTTAGGATTTTTGGCTAACCCTCAGCCCTCAACGGATTTGATTAGCCTTTACCGACTACCGTTTGAGTCGGGCTAGTATGCGAATTGTTTTAATCCGTTCGCATGTAACGTTGCGCTCAGAGATTGAATCCTCTGAGACTTGTTGCTATGACTTCGAATACATAGACTTCACCATTGTTATGGGAATAGGCTACCCAGCAACGTGTATTAGACATTGACTTATCCCTACTTAGGCTTCGGGATAAAGGTCCCTAGAGTCAGGCTCTGGTATCTCTTTCTACGGGTAGAGACTAAACCGGCGACGCGTGTTAGGCGTCGGCATATCATTTCTTAGGGTTCAGGATGAAATTCCCCATGCGTGTGAGGCATGGATTTTGGTGTTATTAATAACAACCTGCCATAATGTTGAATATGTGGGCGGGTGTTCTTTTTAACGGTTAAGAACTAACCGGCGGTGCGTGTTAGGCGCCGACTTATCCTTTCTTAGGTTTCAGGATAAAATACCCCAGAATCGAACTCTGGTGTCTTCTTCTACGGAGAAAGACTAAACCGGCAGCGCGTGTTAGGCGCAGACTTATCCCTGCTTAGGATTCGGGATAAACTTCCTAAGATGAATCCTATATTCTTGGAAAAGGTTGGTGTGGGAAAGGAAGAATTTTATATTCTATTTCCCGGTCTTCTTTTAGGGTGAAGGCGAACCCGAATACAAGGAAGGAAGAATTTTATATTCTATTCCCAGTTGGAAGGGAGACTCGAGATGGGATCTCCACCCCCAGAATCCGGAAAGGTGAAACTGAGAGTGGGATCTCCACTCCGAGAATCGAAGAGATTCGGATAACCCTAACTGTCGGAAGGTTTGATTACCGAACTAAAGATGAATTTCTCGTTTATCGAGAATGAATCGTGGTTTTGGTCCTAACTGTAGGAAGGTTTGACCAAGCGGGAGTTTGAGATGACCCTAACTGTAGGAAGGTTTGATCACTCGATTTGAAAGTGGACCTCTCGTTCATTGGAGGAATCGAGAGGGGATTTTGATTGTGGTCCTAACTGTAGGAAGGTTTGACCAAGTGGGAGGTTTAAAACGATCCTAACTATAAGAAGGTTTGATCGTTCGATTTGTAGGCCTCTCGTTCATTGAAGGAATCGAGAAGGGATTTTGGTTTTGGTCCTAACTGTAGGAAGGTTTGACCAAGTAGGGGGTTTAAAACGATCCTAACTGTAAGAAAGTTTGATCGCTCGATTTGTGGGCCTCTCGTTCATTGAAGGAATCGAGAAGGGATTTTGGTTTTGGTCCTAACTGTAGGAAGGTTTGACCAAGTGGGGAGTGAGAGTGAGAGTACAAATCACTGTAGGAATGTTGATTCGTACAAATCACTCAAAGGGGGTTCCTGATGTTAAGTGATAAAGACTTAACAAAAAGGGGGCTTTGATAATTCGTCAATGATTGATAGATCAGAATTCTAAGCATTATATCCGGACTCTAACAATAAAAATGTTGAGTGCACGAACATAGCGGAAGTTTGAATGGATTAAACAGGAAAGAATTTTGGTGGTCCCGTCGTCAATTAGTTTGATCGGTGAGGGATTCTGTGGTGGAGACTATGAGTCGTCAAACACCAATGAGAGTTTTGTGAGGGAAAATTGATCCAATGAAGTGATCGGATTTCATCTCAGCAAAAGAGTATTCAGAAATTAGGAGTTTGGTGTTTATCACTTTATTCATCATGACCGGGTTATCCCTAAGAATATTACATTTAACATTCTTCCGGGAACTTCTCGTTATGAATTATCCACCCCCAGCTTTCTTTGCAAAACTAGGTGTATCATTGTATCAGCTGCACGATCGGGTTATCCTTAAGAATACCACGCATGGCACTCTCCAGGAACTTCCCGTGGAAGAAAGGAAATAGTTTAGACTCATACACCTATTGGAGTATCAAGGAGCAGTTTAACCTCTTATACCGGTCGGAGGATTGCCGTTCTCAACTGGCTTACTCTAGCGTTATGACGCCGGCTTCAACCAAGGTCTGGATGCTATTCTTTAAAGTAAAGCAGGCCTTGGTGGGATGAAGGATCCTCCTGTGGTATGCGCAGTACTTCGGATCCGAAGTATTGTCAGCTTCCTCCTGATTCGTGATCGGTGGCAGCTTGATCTTGTTATTTTTAAGGAGTGATTCAAAGATGGCTGGAACATCTTCGTCCTTGAAGGAGTACTCTTTTTGAGGCCTCTGATCTGAAGTCTTCTGCTGTCTCCGAGAATGCTGTTGCGATGTTTGATTAGCATTGACAGCCGCTGCAGGTGTCTTGCCCTTACCACGGGAGGCGAAGTTCGAATTCGTAGGATTAGTCATCGATTTACTCCTCTCGGCCTTCTTCCTTCGGAGGAAACGTTCGGCTTGTTCACCGCGCACCTTCAAGTCTTTCCAAGTGTTGGACGGTGTTGTTCCCATTGCTTCCAACACGTCCAATGCGAGGTTGTTGTGGCAAGTCTGGAGAATAAACTCCTCAGTGATCGGGTCCCGACAGTTCATTGCTTTGTTCCGGAAACTCTTGACGAAGGTATCGACCAATTCCCCATCCTTTTGTTTCTCGTCGAGCAACGTTCCGATGGATATCTCGGTGTCGTCGTCGAAGAAGTTAGCGAGGAATTTTGTCTTCATGTCGTCCCAGCTATTCACGCTTCCTGGCTTGAGGCGGCAATACCAATCGAAGGCGGCTCCACGAAGAGTACCAACGAAGGACCGTACCATCAGAGGCTCATTACCAGAGATAACACCCAAATGCGATTTGAAATAAATCAAATGCTGAGTGGGGGAACCTTTCCCATCGAACGGCGTGAAGTTGATTAGGTTGAACTTCGTCGGATATGGGATTCATTCCCATTCTCTTGGGTATGGACAAGGAATGCCCGTTTTCTTCACCTCTTGAGCAGAAATCAATGTATTGATCTTGCATTCGAGGTTTTTGATTTTCAGACTTTCACCCGAGTTTTTGTCAGCACGATTCTGAGATGGAAGCGTGGTGTTGTGACTAGCATCCTCATTGCCACCCCCTGCATTGATGGGAGGGTTATTGGCGTTATGAGTTTCATTTGCACCTGTGTCCTCATCTTCCAGATTGTTCTGGTTACGACGACTTGGTTCGCCTTGTTGGTTCCTCAATGCCTGGATTTGTTGGTTATGCATCTTTCTCATAGTCTGCATGGCCATCTGCATTTCAAACTTGAAGCTCTCTTGCTGTTTAGCCATGGCTTCTTCGAGCATCTTGGCCACTTGTTCCGCGCTTATCATCAGCGATTCGCGGGGTTCCCCCTTACTGGATGCTGTATTATCTGATACGACCGCAGAGCAGGCATCCGACTCTTCACCTTCTGAAGGTACTCTTGTCCGAACCCTACCGTAAGTTCCTCGTGCGATGGCTCCAGACTGCAGACGGGTTAGACGCCGGGATGCTTTCAGAATCGACTCGAGATTACCTTGTGTCGATGTCCTTTTACTGGTCATATTAGCGGTGACCCTCGGAAATTCTCCATCTTCAACCACCGTTCTTCTTCGTCGGAAACGACTAGGCCTTGGCTTTGGCGTTTCAGTGCTGAGCCTCTCGAAAACCGAAACTCTTTCGGGGACCGTCTTGATGCAGTTACACTCAGACAATACCGCCCGAATGAGTTTGGAACAGGGGCATTGAGTCTCTAGTCTTTGAGGACTCCTCTTTCTGGCTTTTCCCGTATCCCCAGCACGATTTCCCAGGTATAACGTCATCGTCATCGGACGACAACGTTTCCTTCTGAGGGTGAACTGTCTTCTTCGGGCTTTCAAAAGTTACGCGCCTCGAAACATGCCTTTGTGGGTGCTAGTTCTCAGCGGGCTCCTGGACTTCGATGCGCAAATTGGCGCGCGCAGCAGCCTTGAACTCCTTGTCATGCTGAAAATGATGGCAACCCCCAGCAAGTTGAGTCGTTCGGGGCTTCTTCATCGGGCCCAAACGTTCTTGAACTAGACCCTTGGCTCTTTCATCGGGAATTGGACCGATGCGTTCCAAAACTGACCTCCTTCTTCGGGATGGTCCTGCGGGATCTCCCGGAGCATCTATGGGGATTATCGGCGATTTGAGTTGGCTCGCCGGAGGTTGAACCTGCTTCGAAGGCTGTAACGATTGTGCCTTAGCCTGAATCGCCGCTTCAGATTTCGGCCTCCATACTTGGCGGGTTGGTGGTGGTTTCTTTGCCACCTCCTTCTGCAGTCTTCTATGGGCTTCTTGGACTTGAGCCCGTGCCTGCGCTGACAGTGCGCGGCGCTTGCGAATGCGCTCCTCAAGTGTCGAACGATTCCGTTTGACACGGATCCATTCGTTCATTGGCGGCTTGGAGGAGCTGCCATTCATCGGTTGTTGAGGCTATTTACCTCTCTTGTTCTTCGGACTCGCGTTATGGCGGATTCCATCCGTGTATTCCATTGCCTTCGTGAATTATCGGGCCAAGCGTTGGCGTCGCCTTTGGCGGGCTCTCTTCGAGAGAGTCACCACTCCTTTGGTGACGGAGGAATTGGCAGGAATCGGCTTGACCTGGTTGGAAATTGGAGGGATCTCACCCAATGCGACTTTGGCATCCAACGGGGCGAGATCTTCGTTGGTGTTTTCAACATCTTCATACCAACGACCTTTTCTCCTGGCAGAGAACTTCTTGGACTTGCGGGGGGAGGTTGATCCGGACGAGGACGACAAGAACTCCTCGAACTTCTGCTGGTCGAACTCGTATTCGACCTTCTCCAAGACCGGGATTGAGATCCGCGGCTGCGACGCTCCGATCTCGGCAGCGAGATCGGCGGCTCCCACTGTGGTCGCCAGATTGTTCACGGTGAAAATCGTGTCTTTCTTCATTGTTGATTCCATTGTCATCTTAGATAACAGCTTTTTGAGTTACAAAGATCCGGTCTTTTTATAAGATCCGGTTACAATGAAAATCAAAGAAAAATAAAGAAAAGATTACAACTTTCTTCTTTTGTGTCGAACAAATCACGAGCTCCTGTTTTGCGGTCGCTCGCTTGCGTGGGTTGTTTGCCTGCGTCGGGGTTTATCCGTGGACCACCACGAGACCTAGATCCGGTCGGATCTACGCAGTACGATGGGTATTATTTCACTAAGGAAATAATAGCCAGGGGGAATTAGTTCACCAAGGAACAAATCGCCCAAACCTCGGGATCAAAGACCAAGCTTTGATCCGGAGTACGCCTGCGTAGATTTGAGATCCGGTCCTCTCGAACACCTGCCTTTTTTGGCATTGACGATCGCCGAGCACCAGATCTGGATGAGCGAGTCCTCGAAGTCCCAAAGTTGAGATCTTTTAAGTTCTGAGTCTCCAATCCAGCAGGGCTTCGCCTCTCCAAAATCCAACCCCTGAAAATGAGCCACCCCCTCTCCTATTTATAGGCCCTCTTCACTGTGCCCGTGCGCACGTGTCTGAGGGCGGCCACCCATAGGTGGCCGGCCACCCATAGGTGGCTCGGCAACCGAGCCACCATGGGGTGGCTCAGCCACCCCATTGGGTGGCTCGGTGGCTGCCGAGCCACCATGGGGTGGCTCGGCCACCCCATGGGGTGGCTCAGCTTTGGCCGAGCCACCTGGGTGGTTCGGCTTTGGCCGAGTCGCCCGGGTGTGGCGTTGTTTTGTCGTTGTCCGGTTCTGGCTCTGTCCGTGATTCGGTTGTGGATCTGGACTTTGATTTGGTAGTCTGGATCCTGATTTGGCAGTAAATCCACCTTGGTGTTTGAGTTCGAAACTGATCTTAAATCGATCGCAATTCGTCCGAGTCCGCTCTTGGCTGGATGACTCGTTGATTCCTCAACCCGTTGGCTTGATTCCGTACGCGAGTAGATTCATTCCGTTGTTTGCGTGCGGTTCGTCAGCTTCGTAGCCTCGTTAGTCCGCTTCATCGCGTATCGTTTGGCTTCGGTGTTTGCGGGCTAACGGTCGTGTTTGGATACGTCGCCCGATGGTCTGTTTGTCGATCGGCGTCGTCGAGCTGTGTTAAGGGACCTATAGGCAGTTTTATACGCCTACAAGTAGTTTTTTAGAAACTATATATCTATGTTTAAACAATTATTTCTCTTAATTGGAAAGTTATATTTCCTAAATTCTTTTTCCAACATGTTTATCTATATGTCTAGAACCTTCCCTCAAAATTTCATGATTTATGGAGTTGATTTACTATTTTTAATTGATTTTACAAAGTCAGATACGCAAAATTCTAGCATCTGTCAAAATCTGGAAAAGTGCGGTCGACCGCCACGGTTGACCGTGCTACAGTGCGGTCGACCGTCACGGTTGACCGCCGAAGTTACCGTTGCACATTAACGGTAACTTGCTGATTTTTGTTTTTTAGTGGGTTTTTAGGGTTTTTTGAGTTGTTTTCTTCTACTCTATATATATCCCTTTGCCATAACTATTTTCTACTACCAAGGGATGTTTTAAACAAGTTTTTATAAGAGTTTAAGTTTTGTTTAAGTGTGGGTTAAAAGTTTCAAGTTTGTGAAGATTGTTTCACAAGAAGAGGAGATCATCTTTGGTTTGAGCTTTCCACTTCACATCTCCATCTCTCTTGTTCTAGAGAAGTTTTCTCAACTCAATTATCTAGCTTGTTTATATTTACATTGTCATATTTATATTTGCTAGACTTTAATTAAGTTTGATTTTATTTCTCTTTGTTTACACACACAACCATTGAGCTTATTGTATTTGCATACATTGTATAATTTGGTTGTAGGATTGTGTGACTTAGAGAGTGAGTCTACATTAAGTTCTCATCTATTGTAGAGAACAAATCATTTATTATATTGTGAGATTGTTAAGTTTTCAATTAGCTAGAAAACCGAGTGCGTAGTGGAGATCTCCTCGAGGTGAGGAGCGGAGACGTAGTTCGTGGGGATCAAACTCCATGAATGAAATTGTGAGGTGTAAACATTATTGAGTGTAGAAAACCCGGTTGTGATAGTGAATTTCTCCCCGGGAAGGTTCGAACTCCGTGATCATATCGTTTGTTTATGATTGTATTGGCGCACCTTTCTTATGCTCATATCTTATATCGCCTTTGTATATTGCTTGTTGTTTATATTACCCACTATTTAGTTTAGATTGTTTACCTTTGTGTTCATTGTATATCCTCGCATATATCTCATAGTATATATCATTGCTAGGATATTGCTCTTTGTTCATATTGATTATTCTTGCTTGTAACATATTGTATATCTCTCTTGTAAGAATAATTTGTTAATTAGTTTTAATTGACATAAAATCGGATTAGATTAGCATAAGACCCTAATCACCCCCTCCTCTAGGGTCTAACAATTGGATGCGCATAGAGGATTTGTGAACAGTCAGTTATCAAGTGATATGAATGTTGACTTTATGTGAGATATGGACTAGTGAGGTTTAGGATGGCTAGTTACATGACCTCGTTTCTTGGCTAAGTACGAATTCCTGTGAGATGTAGGCCAGTTCTATTTTCTTTTCATACATAGAACTAGATTAATATTTAATTATCTATAATTTGAGACATATGGTATATACATGAGGGTTTCCTTGTTTGGATTATTTCGCTCAAGTACTACGTATCTTGTTGTAGATTTTTAAGTATTAATTTCATCTAGTTGTATGACCTTGTTACTTGGATGATTGTTCTGATCGCTAGTTGCATGATCGACTTGTTACTTGATTGATTTTGTTGAATTTCCTGTTGCACGTCCTTTTGTCATTTCTATTATCGTATCATTTTCCTCTTGGGTTTTCGTTCGCTCTATTTGTTTTGTGAGGTCTTACCGTGTGCAATGCACGTTGACGTATACCTGTTTTCTCTGGTTACGTCAGACTTAGAGGAAGAACATGTTCAGCAGGAGCCGGAGGATTCTCAGCAGGAGTGTCTTACAGACAGAACAAAAGAAGAAGCTGAAGCTTAGTTGTTGGTCCTAGTTGTTTTTGTAGTTCTTTCCTTTCTGTTGATGGATGTATTTTTGTATCTTTTCAGCATTCATTTGTTCAGATAGTTTTGTAATAAGGGCATGTTTGACCCGAATATTATGTCTTGGATGATATTCATTTGTGATATGTATTATTTTATTCTGTGTTGTTCATTATATTCTCGCTATCTGTGATCGTGGACCTTTGCCTTTGTATTGTATTTATTTCTTGACGCTTAGCGTATTAGGTTGAGGAGAAATGTATGTTTTTATCTATTCTCCTTAATCTAATACGTTGCGGGCTTGTTCACGTTCCGAATCCTCGGTATTTTGGAAAGCGGGGCATGGCAGAGGAACACATCCGAATCGGCCAAGGCATCTTGCTGTGCCTTCCTGGTGTCTTTAGATAAACGCAATAACTCGTATAGAGTTATCTTTGCTGGGATGTTAGCCAATTGGGCCATAACATCAAAACGATATGGAACGTTTGAACTTCCCGATTTGTCTCTCCCAATCGGACGATTGAATCGAGACTGCTTTGGGTTCTGAACCTCTTGATCTGGGGTTCTTTATCCTTTTGCTTAGCTGTAGCCTCCTTTCATTAAGGAGTTTTTTCAGAAGGTTTGGTAGTGATTGTAAGCACCCCCTACTCAGCTGATTCATCGGCCACCTTGGGATAGTTGAACTGATACTCATTCTCACTTATAGTGGAAAAGGCCGGTTCTTCACTGGTAGCAAAAGCTTCATGCTCATCATCAGAAAGTAGAAAGGTGGGGATCCCTTTGTCATTTTCCTCCGGAATCACTATGGTAGTGCAACAAGATTTTCCTTTGCCCTTAGATTTGGATTCCTTCTTGGAAGAAGACCCTGTCCATTGCTCATCTTGAAGGAGATCAGGATGAACCTAAAGAATTTTGCTGTTGGAGGCTATGTGTGGCACTAAGCCTTTCTGGCATTTCCCGTGAGGGTCTTCATTGACAATCTTTATCTCTAATTTCATCACGGGTTCTGGTTGAAATCACGTAAGAGGGACAGAGCCGAAGCTAATGCTCACTGTGTTCGCACCCACCTTCATTTCCTTAGGTTGCTTTGCGGTGATAATCCTGACATCGATTAGGGCCTGAATTTTGTCTTTGAGCGCATAACATATCTTAGTGGGGATGATGAACTGCCCTATGGAATGCATAGTATTTTGGACCTGTAGTCTTCTTAGCTCATTCGTGATCGTTGATTGGGGGTAGCTTGATCTTATTGTTCTCCAATAGGTACTTGAAGATACCGGGGACCTCATCTTCCTTGAAGGAGTATTCATTCAGGAATTTTGGCTAAGAAGTCTTCTGTTGCCTTTAAGGTCGTTGCTACCACTGAGGTGATTCCTGCTTTGGTGCCTATTGTTGTGGCTACCGCTGCTGTTATGGTTGCACCTAGAAGGTCTAGTTGGCATCCACTGCATTTGCTTGTGCCTTCCCTTTACACTGAGGGACGAAGTTCTGCTTCGGGACATTAGCTGTTAGTTGACCTCTTTTAGCCTTCTTCCTTTTAAGGAAGCGTTCAGCTTGCTCCCCACGCACCTTCAATTCTTTCTATGTCTTGGATGGTGCTACATCCATATCTTCCAGTACGTCCAAAGAGAGATTCTTGTGACACATTTGGAGGATGAATTCCTTCGTGACCGGATCTCAGCAGTTCATCGCCTTATTCCGAAAGCGCTTGACGAAGTTCTCGATCGATTCTCCATCCTTTTGCTTCTCATCAAAGAGTGTTTCGATTGACACTTCTGTGTCATCATCGAAGAAGTTAGTGAGAAACATGCTCTCAATGTTATCCCAGCTGTTAATACTTCCGGGCTTGAGACGACGGTACCAATCGAAGGCATCTCTGCGAAGGGTGCCAATGAATAACCGGACCATCAATGGTTTGTTGCAGGAGATCACACCGAGGTGAGACTTGAAGTAAATCAGGTGCTGAGTAGGCGACCCTCTTTCGTCGAATGGCGTGAAATTAATCAAGCTAAACTTCGTCGGATACAGAATCGATTCCCACTCTCTTGGATAAGGACATGGGATATCGGCCTTCTTTACCTCTTGAATGAATATCAATGTGTCGATCTTGCTCTCTAGGTCTTTCATTTTCTCATCCTCACTTGTATATTTCTTCAGACGATTTCAAGGAGAAATAATTGGACCACCCCCAGCATTGTTACCGTCAGTGGGACCACCCCTAACATTTTATGGTCAACAGGAGGGGTATTAACGTTGAGATTTTCATCTACGTCCAAATTGATATTTTTATGATTAGTAGTGTTGTGACGACTGGATTCACCATGCTGATTTGACAAGGATTGAATCTTTTGGTCATGCATTTTCCTTATCCGTTGCACAATCATTTCCATCTCAAATTTGAAATTCTCTTTCTGCTTGGCCAGGGCATCATCAAGGATTTTGGCTATTTGTTCGGTGTTAATCATGAATACTTCACGGGATTGTCCTATGCTAGACACTGTATCGTCAGAAGCGATAGCAGAGTTGACATCTAACGTTTCGTCATCTGAGGAATGCCTTTCCTCAGTCTAGGTCTGATAGTCCTAGACTGAAACCAAGTGAGACGCTAAGATGCCCCGGGCATAGGATCAGGACTGGAACATCGGGTTGACTTCCCCTTGTCGGTCATGTTGATAGTGACCTCCAGGAATTCATCAACTTGACTGGTTGATCTTATTTTGCAGAAGCGCATGGGTTTGAGTTTGGATGCTTCAATGGAGATTCTTTCGAATACCGAGACTCTCCGTGGAGTAGTCTTAGAGCAGCTACACTCTGATAATACTGCCTTGATTAACCTCTCACAAGGACAGTAAGAGTCTAATTCTAGGGTACTCCTCTTTCGAGATTTATTTGTACCCCCTACCCGATAGTACAACTCATCAATGTTGTGGTTAGAGCAACCTATCTGCTGTTTACTTGAATTTTTATATATAACGTCATCTTCTATCAGACATATTTTCTTCTGAATAAGTAATGCCTTGCCGGCGTTCGTAGGAGTCACGCGTTTGGAATCATACCCTTGTGAGGGTGAAACCCTAATGGGCTCCTGATTCTCGACACCCCCACCAAACGGGTGGTTCTAGGAATCGATTTGTTAGGAGGGCGTATACGACCCCTAGTCTGAATAGTTGCTCAAAAATTGTTTAGTGGACCCAAGCATTCCTTAATAGGAGTTTTGCCTTGACCAAGGTGATCCTTCAACGGAATCCTAAACTTGGAGAGATCTACGCTGCCGTAGGCTTCACTAGAGGTACGGGAGCAAGAAGAGTGGGGTCGGAGGTTGACGGAGGCTGCGGGGCAACCTTGGAGCTAGAATTCGGTGAGAGACACGACTAGCGTCTCTCCCTAAGTGGAGGCGTCATTCTAAATACTAAGTCCGCTTGATAGCAGAGTCCGTCCACCTATTCTTTGCTTTAGTGAATTGATGGGAAAGACGTTGATGCTATCTCTGACGAGCCCTCTTCGTCAGAATTGGTGCACCATCAACGGGAAACTCCTTGATTTTTGAGGAGTTATCATGAGCATCAGATCTGGCTTTCTTGGATGCCAGAGAGGAGTCTTCAATAGCAAAATGGCAAAGATCGTCATTCTGGGTCTTCAGATCTAACGAACAATGAACCTTCTTCAAAGGAGTGGTCTTCCTGCGCTTGCAAGGAGA
The DNA here is from genome assembly GCA_022839385.1 of Asparagus kiusianus. Lineage (NCBI taxonomy): Eukaryota > Viridiplantae > Streptophyta > Magnoliopsida > Asparagales > Asparagaceae > Asparagus > Asparagus kiusianus. The sequence continues at coordinate 111,035 of BQKN01000452.1, read as the reverse complement.
GGAAAACCTAGAGGAGGAGGAGGAGACATACTCCTTGAACTTTTACTGGTCGAACTCATATTGGACCTCTTCATCCATAGGGATCTTGTTCATTAGCTGTGGCACGACAGCCTCGACAGCGAGACTGTTAGCTTCTACTATGGTCGCCAGGATGTTCGTGTCGCAAGTTGATTTCTTTGAGGAATTCATTATAACTTCAGGCATTTACAACGAATTCGAAAGAGGAGTCTTTTTTATAAGATCTCTCTACTCAAAGGAAATTGAAAAATTACAACTTTCTAGAAAACACACGCAGAGAGATCGTTTATCGGTCTTCTGCTTGCGTGGGATCTTTGTTAGTGCCGGTGTTTATCCGTGGACCACCAAATGATCAGATCTGATTGATTTTGTTGCCTTGTGAAGGAGATGAGAAATTAAATTGAATATCTCAGCAACAGTGAGATAAACACTCTTCTCGAAATCACAACAACGGTGTGATCTCAAGGGAAACAGATGAACAAGGCTGAAGAGGCTGAAGATCTATTGAACTCTTATCCTTTTTGTCGAAGAACTCACCAAGAATTTACTTCCTCCTTGCTGAAATTCGTGCTCCTCACTCTCCAATTTGACAGGGCTTCGCTGTTGCTCCTAAATTCCTGAACAGTGTGAATGAAGGCCCTAAGGCTACATTTATAGGCTTTGGAAGCTCTGTTTTTGGATAAGAACGAACCATTTGATCTTATCCTCAGTTATAACCACTTAACTACGTTCAGAGATAACCTCAAATCAGTTGGAGAGGCTCTGGACTGAAGGAATCCTAAAATCTTATCAAAAAATAGGTTTTCGAGAGGCTATGGGCGAAAAGAGGTTTGCTAGGTGTGAGACACCAATGGTGTCTCAGCCTTAGCTGAGACACAAGGCCGAGACGCCGTTTGGTGTGTTTTAATTGTTTTGCCTCTAATTCTCCCGTCCGATCTCAGAATGACATGATTCAAAATGCATTGGAAAGCCGAAGAAGAGACCTACAACCTCCTATAGATGAAACACATGTGGAGTGAGCAAGACACGAGTAGCACTCCATCTTTTGTGGGTGAAACGTAACTCCCAATCGAGTCATTTCTTCATTATTTCGCCGTCCTATTAATTCGTATGCTATGCCAACTTTCTTCATGCGCTCGTTAGCTTCTATACAATATCAAATAATCCTCCTCAACTTGGATAATGATGTTTATCACCTTTTCTTTATCTCGAGCTGTGTGCGGGAACTTATTGGTAATTTTTGATGCTTATAGTCCTTAATATCTCTCTAGAGCACTCGACATTCATCGGTATGATGGCCGTGAGCTCTATGGTATCAACAGTACTGCTTTGTGTCTCTGTACTGAGGCTTTGACTTCATGTTGGGAGGAGCTAAGTTCAAATGTCCTTCCTTCTAAGCTAAGTATAAGGCTTGTAAGAGAGAAGTGTTGAGGGAAGTGAGGATCAGCCCCTTGGTCACCTCTCTCCTCTGGTCCCTCCTATTGGCCCTAACTTGGACTGGAGTTGGTTCTGGGGGGATCCCTCTCTATTGGCTCCTTTAGAGGGGGATCAAATTTTGCCATTGATGTTGTCATTATTGTTACTGCTATTGCTGCTTCCACCACTTCTGCTTCTTTGGTCGCCTTCTTATGGGTTTAGGCTTCTTCTACATCTATGTACCCTTATTCTCTAGCCATTAACTATTCATAGTTGGTGACTCAATTTATAATGAGGGAGTCAGCCAACTTGTTGTTCTCTAGCCCTATCGAGAATGCAGCCATGATGACCATATTACCAGGGTCATCGACTTCTAGCCTTTTGATTTGGAACCACTTGAAGTAGTCCCTGAGGCTTTCTTTAGATTCCTACCTCATTTGCAACAAGATGTGAGAGAGCTTCTTTTGTTTGGAGCCAGCTAAAGAGTGGAGCACAAACTTTCGATTGAGCTACTCAGAGTTGTTGACAGACTTCTTGTTCAATGAGTTAAACCACATCTTAGCACTTCCCGTTAATTTGATGGGGAAGGATCTGTAGATGATCAGTTTTGATACTTGTTGCATGTTTATCAGATTATAGAAGTTCTATGCATGCTCAACTGGATATCCCTCATCTTTGTACTTCTCAATATGAGACATCTTAAATTTGGTACAGGGACTATTCGAGACCCAATCGGTGAGAGGAGTGTTCCCCTCGATGGTCTCAGGAACTATAATGAAGGTCCAGTTGTAACCAGATGCAAGATTGGTGGCAGAAGGACCTAGAGTAGCATAGGGCGAAATCACCCTAGAGGGAGTGAATAGGGTATTTGCTAATCTAATCCGATTACGATGCCAAATTAAAACTTATTAACAAGTATATCCTAACAATATAATATACACAAAGATATATACAAGGATATAGAATTAAACTAAGGGCGATATGAATATGAGGTAAAAGGCGATATGAAAATATACAAGAGAATGAGTGTGCCAATGTCAAACACAAACACAAGAAAATGATCACGGAGTTCAGTCACCCTCGACCTACATCTCCGCTCCTCACATTTGAGGAGAATCTCCACTAACTCACAAAAATACTACACAAATAGTTTTCAACGCTCATCGATAACGTTTATAACTCACATAATTGTAATCACACAATAAACTTCTCTAAGTGTTGGCCTAGCCCGTGTCAACTTCCTCAAGTGCTCGGTATGACAACTTATCCCTAGGATTTACTATCAACGTCACTCCTCTTGGAATTAACTCTGTTTCTCACCAACCACTTCTCTATGTGTCCTTATGTATTATGTGACCTCACAACAATAAGCTCAAGTAAAAATGATTTGTTCTCCAATACAAGTTGAGAACGAAATTAAGCCCACACTCAATTAATCACTCACCACAACCCAAATTATACGTAATATGAAATACTAAAAGCTCAATAGGTTTTGTGTGCAATCAATGAGTAAAAATGAAATGTAAACTCAATTTATATTCTAGTTTAAGAAAATGATAATCAACAATAAATATATATAAAGCTAGAGATTGAGTTTAGCAAAACTTCTCTGCAAACAAGAGTGATGGAGATGTGAAATTCAATGCTCAAAACAAATGAAAAGATATCCTCCTCTTGTGAAACCCTCTTCATATAAACACACTTGAAAACAAACTTAAGACACTTCTTAAAACACTTGTAAACTTGATTTAAACTTTGCTTAGATGGTTCAAGTGTTGAGGGGTGAGAGGTATATATAGGCTCTCAAAAAAAAAGCCCAAAAACTAAGAAAATCCAAGGAAAAAGACAAAAAACCTAAAAAATCAGCAAAGCTGGAAAACTAGCCGTTATAGTGTTATTAGTCGACTAAAGTTACTACTTAGTGGACTTATGAGCTGACCGTTGACAGCAGCTCAACCTTCATCGATCGATTGATGAGCACATCAGTCGACTGATGAACTTCTTCGGTCGACTGATGGTTCATTGGTCAATTGAGTAGAAACTTATCTGCTTTTCCAATGTGTTTCTTCGATCAACTGATGATCCTCATCAGTCGACTGATAACGTGCACAGTGACAAAGCTGAATAGTAAAATTGAATTTTGAAATGGATTTAAAATAGCAAATAAATTTCAAAAATTATAAAACTTTGGAAAATGCTTATAAACATGAATATAAATATGTTAGAAAATATATTTTTGAAATATCATTTCCCGTTTGTGAAAACTCATAATTTTACAAAATCGGTCAAAATACAAAATCTCAAAACACTTGATTTTGGACAAAATTATTTCAAACAAGTTTGAAACTTCTTTTGAACGGATTAATGGACTTTATAAAAGATGTACAATAGATATATTAAGTATTTAATCCAAAGCACATTATTTTGTAAATCGGTAAAACATACGAACTTGTTAAAACTTGATTTTTGATGAAATCAATCAAAACAAGTTTTGAAAAACTTTTCAATAGATTAATAGACCTGATGAAAGATATAACATAGTGTAATCAAGTCTTTAATCCATAAGCACATATTTTCCCAAACAAAGTCGATAAATAAGAAACTAGTATATATGTATATGAATATAACTATTAGTTTCATATTTATACGATTGAAGCTTGAAAGTGATAAACGGAAAACGTGTATGTGTGTAACATTTGATCTTTTGAGTACAACAGATAAAGTAAACTACTAAACTAATATACCCAAGATAAAATTCTTCGATAAGCTTAATCTTGGTAGGATGAAGCGCAATAGAGAATCTTTGATTTGAATGCACAAATGGCTTCAATCCAATTGCACCAACCTCCTTTGAATATCAACGTTAATGCGCAATTCCATCTAAACGCCAACATCGATGTTTGTCTAGAATACATAATGACCAAATACAAATACTAGACAAACGATATTAGGGATTGTTTGTTAATCGTCAAAATTGGATTAGATAGTAGGCTCATAAACATGAGACCTAACATAGGGGTATCAGGGGTCCCGTGAAGCCGTCCATGCAACTCACTCATGGCCGCCATGGCCATAGCTGGGGCTTTCCCCTCTCGCCTCTATGTACTACTATGTATACTGAGATGGAGAGAAAAAACTGTTAGACCCTAGAGGAGGGGGGGGGGTGATTAGGGTCTTATGCTAATCTAATCTGATTTTATGCCAATTAAAACTAATCAAACTATTCTTCTTGCAAGATAGATATACAATATGTTATAAGAAAGAATAAGCAATATGAGCAAATGAATATATCCTAGCAATGAGATATACTATGAAATATATGCAATGATATATAAACTAACACAAGGGTGAAATAAACAATCTACAAATATGATAGGGCAATTTACGATGGCGACAAGAATGTAATGAACACTAAGCATAAATGAAACGCCAAAGCAAACTCAAACACAAGCAAATGATCACGTAGTTCGGACCTTCCGTCCTACGTCTCCACTCCCCACTCCCGGGGAGAAATCCACTATCACAACTGGGTTTTCTACGCTCACCCGAATAACGTTTACACCTCACAATGTCGGTTTTCAACGCTCACCGATCAACGTTCACACCTCACACTCTTACTCAGTTTTCTAGCTCACCAAAAACTTTACAACAACACACTTGGTTTTCTAGCTCACTGAAAACCTTACAATCTCACAATATAACAAATGATTTGTTCTCTATAATAGACGAGAACACAATGTAAGCTCACTCTTAATGATACAATCCCACAACCCAAATATACTATGAATGTAAATACAATAAGCTCAATGGTTGTGTGTGTAAGCAAAGAGAAATAAATCAAAACTAAACTCAATATAATTCTAGCTTAAAAACAATGATAATCAAATATATATAAAAGAGCTAGAAATAGAGTTTAGAAAACTTCTCAATAGATCAAGAGATCGAGGGAGTATAGTTGGATGCTCAAACACCAATAGACGATCTCCTCAAGCTCTTGTGAAATAGAATTCACAAACTCAAACTCTCAAATGCTTAAAAGCTTCTTAAACACTCTTTTAAACAAAAAAAAACAAGCTTAAACCCTTGTTAAAATCTTTTAAAATATTCTCATAGTGTATCAAATGATAAATATAATGGGGTATATATAGGATAGAAGAAAACAACCCCCAAAAACCACTAAAAAAGAAAATTCAGCAAGTTACTGTTATTGTGCAACGGTAACTTTGACGGTCGATCGTGGTGGTCGACCGCGAGAAGAAAAATTACAAAATTGGTCTCAGGACTGGTGACGGTCGACCGTGGCGGTCGATCGCACTTTTCCAGATTTTGACAGATGCTTGAATTTTGTGTATCTGTCTTTGTAAAATCAATTAAAAATAGTAAATCAACTCCAAAAATTATGGGATTTTGAGAGAATGTTCTATATATGAATAATATTATGTTAGAGAAAGAATTTCTAAAATATCACTTCCCAGTTGAGAGAAATAAATGTTTTAAAACAGATATACAGTTTCTAAAAAAACTGCTGAAAATACGGTTTTGTAAATTCAATTGAAAATAACAAAACAACTCCAAAATTAGTAAAACCTATGGAAATGTTTATATATATGATGATAAACATGTAAATGAAGAAATTTTTCAAATCGTATTTCCCGATTGTGAAAACGTATCTGTTTTGTAAAAACATGTACGGACACATGCACGTACATGAACAAAAAACTTGATTTTTCCAGAAACGAGTTCAAACAACTTGGAAACACTTTAGAATGGATTTGTAGACATTATACGAGATATGAAAATAGTGTGAACAAGTCTTTAATCCATAAACACAATTTTTTTCTAAATACAATAGAATATGAACCAAACAAAAGTGTATATGGAGATATATATTGTTTTATATCTACATAACTAAACCAAAACAACTTAACCATATGAAAACAACATGTATATATATAAATACGTATTTGTTTCATATTTAAACTTGAAAAT
>BQKN01000452.1:30946-77625 GCA_022839385.1 Asparagus kiusianus | reverse complement strand
GCGTTGACTTCATCCTTGTCTTTTCTGAAAGCAAAGACAGGGGAAAATAGGAGAGGAAGAATTTTATATTCTATCTCCCAGCATTGAAGAGGAAGAATTTTATATTCTATCTTCAATTGGAAAGGAGGCTCAATGGGAGAGGAAGAATTTTATATTCTATCTCCCATTGCTGAAGAGGAAAAATTTAAAATTCTATCTTCAGTTGGAAAGGAAACTTGAGGTGGGATCTCCACCCCCAGAATCCGAAAGGTGAAACTAAGAGTGGGATCTCCACTCCGAGAATCGAAAAGTTCAAGCGACCCTTACCTTTTATAGGATTAGTCATTTGAACCTGAAGAGGAAGAATTTTATATTCTATCTTCAGCAGGAAAGGAAACTCGGGGTGGGATCTCCACCCCCAGGATCCGAAGGATGAAACTAAGAGCGGGATCTCCACTCCGAGAATCGAAAAGATTCGGATAACCCTAACTATTGTAAGGTTTGGTTACTTGATTTGAATGTGGGCCTCTCGTTCATTGGAGGAATCGAGAGGGGATTTTGGTTGTGGCCCTAACTGTAGGAAGGTTTGACCAAGTGGGTGGTTTGAGATGATCCTAACCGTAGGAAGGTTTGATCGCTCAATTTGAAAGTGGACCTCTCGTTCATTGAAGGAATCGAGAGGGGAATTTGGCTTTGGCCCTAACTGTAGGAAGGTTTGACCAAGTGGGAACTGTGTGGTGGAGACTATGAGTCGTTAAACACCACTGAAAGTTTTGTGAGGAAAGATCATTCCATCGAATGATTAGATCTCATTCCAGCAAAAGAGTGTTTGTGAGGGTTAGAGTCTGACAAACAAGAACGTTCGGAATTTGAACGTGGATCTCTTGTTCATCTCTCTTACAGCGACCGGGTTATCCCTAAGAATACCCCAATGCGGTATTCTTCCGGGAACTTCCCGATACATCAAAACTTCCTGAAGATACTAAGGATAGTATCTTTTTAGGAATTTGCCATTTATTGGCATCATAAGCCGATCACCATCTTTGGTGACTAGGCGATAGGCGCCGTTCGAGTAAACTGTTTCTACTACGAACGGTCCTTCCCATTTGGGTTCAAATTTGCCTTTCTTCTTGGAGTTAAGGACCATAGGACGTCTTTCAGTCAAGACCAAATCCCCTTCCTTAAAACTCCTTTGTCGAACCTTTTTGTCGAAGGCTCGAGAAATTCTGGCTTGGTAAAATTCAATATGCTGTTGAGCTTCCAGGCGCTTTTCATCGAGGCTCTCGAGTTCTTCGAGACGTTTCTGATGTTGCTCTTCGGTCGTCATCTGGGTTGCAAGAGCGATCCGAAGGGATGGAATTTGGATTTCCAAAGGGAGGACAGCTTCACATCCGTACACCAATGAATATAGGGTTGCGCCAGTCGGCGTACGCACCGTAGTGCGATAGGCCCATAGAGCCGCGCCGAGCTTGTCGTCCCAATCCCTCTTGTTACTCTTCACAAGTTTTGACAAGAGCTTTATGATAGTCTTGTTGAAGGCTTCAGCTAATCCGTTTGCTGTGGGGTTGTAAGCTGTTGAGGAGATGTCCTGAATTTTGAACTTTTCGCAGAACCTTATGAAGGCGTTGCTGACAAATTGAGGACCGTTGTCATGTATGATTCGTCTTGGAACACCATGCCGGTAGATGATATGGTGCTTGAGGAATGCAATGACGCTGCTCGTTTTAACTTCTCTGAGTGGAACTGCTTCGGCCCATTTGGAGAAGTAATCAGTAATTGCCAGAATGAACCGGTCACCTTTGACTGACGGGGGATTTATAGGACCAACAATGTCCATTCCCCAAGTCTCAAATGGCCACGACGTCACCGAAGGATGTAGATGCTCCGGAGGTTGGTGCATATAATTCGCATGTACTTGGCATGCGTGACACTTTCGGGCGTACGTGATTGCATCACTCATCATGTGAGGCCAGAAATATCCTATTCTTCTGATTCGATCATACAGCTTGGGACCAGGTTGGTGCGCACCGCATTCTCCTTCGTGTGCCTCTCTAAGCACTTCTTCAGCTTCTTTGGTCGACAAGCAACGCGCTAGCAACCCATCGTACCCCCTGCGATATAGCGTTCGATTCTCCGTATTATAGTAGAATCTTGGTGCTCTTTGCCTGATTGACTCTCTTTCTTTTACGTCTTCTGGTAGAATTCCGTGCAAGACGTAGTCGATGATGGGGAAGCGCCAATCTCGGGGTTCGAACTCAGCCTGAGTTGTGTGCACCTCCTGGACCTCTCCTTCCCTGTCACTTTCATCATAAAGCGGCACTAAGAGTTGGTGAGTTCTTACCGTAACAAATTGCTCTGTCCCGGGCGGCTGTGCCAGTGATACGGCTAAAGCTGCTAACGCATCTGCGTAGGTGTTCTGTAACCGCGGAACGTGCTCGATGAAGAATCCTTCAAACGATTCCGCTAGTTCCACCGCCATCTTGTGATAGGGGATTAAATCCTGACTTCGGACTTCGTACTCCCCTTGGACTTGTCTGACTTCGGACTTCGTACTCCCCTTGGACTTGTCTGACTATTAGTTGGCAAAATTGAGCCCTATAATCAATGCGTTATACTCTGCTACATTATTCGAGCATGGCTCAGTTAATGAGTAGGCTCGGGGCATCACGTGTTTTCCCGGGGAAACTAAGACAACTCCAACTCCGGAGGAGACCTTAGAACATCCAGGAGTATCCGTGACCAGGGCCGCTCGGGACGCGCCATCGAAGTACAAACGCCACACTTGTTGGTGGGAAGTTGCGTTGACTTCGTGGGTTTCATCAGGTAGATCGTCATATATCTCGGCGGCGTCCGTAGTTGGATTAGCTGCCAAGAGATCACAGATGGCCTGTCCTTTTACTGATTTCTGCTGTTTGAAGTGCAGATCATATTGGGACAAGAGTAAGGCCCATTTTGCTAACCGCCAACTCATGGAAGCTGGTTGAGTCATGAACACTCGGACTGGGTTCACTTTAGAGATGACATAAATGGTCTGTCCAACCAGATAATGCCGCATCTTCTGGATGGCGAACACTAGAGCGAGGCATTCTCTCTCAATCATAGGATATCGAGATTCTGCGCCTACCATGGTTCGGCTTAAATAATATACTGCTTGCTCGTGACCGTTATCGTCATCGTGTGCAAGCAATGCACTTAATGAGTGGCTCGTCGCCTTGACATAAATCAAGAACGGTTTGCCCGATTTCGGTGCAACGAGTACGGGAGGTTTTGAGAGATATTCTTTAATACTCTCAAATGCCTTTTGACAAGCGTCGTCCCATACGAATGACACGCCCTTCTTTGTGAGCCTGGAGAACGGTTGGCATTTCCCCGAAAGGTTCGAGATAAACCGACGGATATAAGCGAATCGCCCTTGCAGTCCTCTGAGCTCTTTGAGGTTTCTCGGTGGTTGCAATTCATTAATCGCCTTTACTTTATCCGGGTCGATGTGAATACCTTTGGTGGTGACGACGAACCCCAGGAATTTACCACTAGACATTCCGAGGAAAGACTTGGTAGGGTTCATCTTCAGCTGATGGGCCCGCATCAAGTCGAACATGGTCTTCAAGTCTTTAAGATGATCATTCTTATCACGACTTTTCACGACCAGATCGTCAACGTAGCACTCGACAGTCTTTCGGAGATGCTCCTGAAAGATCTTCGACATAGCTCGCTGATATGTAGCACCTGCATTCTTCAAGCCAAAGGGCATGACTGTGTAGCAGAATACGCCGAGAGGCGTTCTATATGCAGTATGCTTTTCATCATCTGGATGCATCTTTATCTGGTTGTAACCAGAGAAACCATCCATGAAAGACATCCTCTCGAACCCGCAAGTGTTGTCGATGATAACATCCGTGATGGGGAGAGGAAAGTCATCTTCTAGGCAAGCAGCATTGAGGTCCCTAAAGTCGATGCATATCCTGATCTTCCCGTTCTTCTTAAGGACCGGGACAATATTGGCAAGCCACTCTGGATGTTGTTCTTCCCGAATGAATCCCGAGTCGACAAGCTTTTTAACTTCAGTTTCGATCGCCTCCATCATTTGTGGACGAAACCGTCTTTGTTGTTGTTTGACTGGTTTGACATCCGGCTTAATGTTGAGACGATGTACTGCTACGTTCGGGTCGAGACCTGGCATGTCTTCGTAATTCCAGGTGAACACATCGATGTACTCTCGGATAAGAGAGATTAACTCTTCTTTCTCCTCAGGTAGGAGGCTATTGCTAATGAATATCGGCTTTGGATTTTCCTCGCTTTCCATATTCACCTGGACTACATGGTCTTCGATAGGAGGCTTCTCTGCTCGAACCTATCACCGTACTGCATGTTTAAGTGATGAACCCACGGGTCTTCCCATGTCGGCATCTCATCATCTTCTTCTATTGTCGCTGGATCAACCGTGACCATGTTCGACATTAGCTTTTTGAACATTTCACCAAGACTAGCGTCGGAATCCCAAGACGAAGAGTCAGAAGAATATCCGTTTCTAGCTTTGTTGGCAATGTCATCAATGACTTGCCAATAACATTCGTCATCTGAGGAGACATAGCCTAAGTCTCGTTTGTGGCGATAATAATCGTCGGGCTTCCTTTTTGGTACATAGGCCATTCGAGGTGGAACTCGCGGGCCTCGACCAAAGAAAAGACCTTCTCCGATCTTGAAGTCATATCCCTGCTTTTCCATCATATTACGTGCTTTCGCATCGTACCTGAACAGATGTGGGGCAGGTTTATCGTCGTCGTCTTCCTCTTCCATGAAGTGGTCGGGTATCGGAGACTTTCTTCCTTTGCCGTAGACGACCTCCTTTCCACCCCCTATCCCTACGGGGATGACAAGCGTCGTTCCGCACGGGTCGTGTACCTGCTTTTTCGTCATGCAAAATGACTGAAGAGGCATATACAAATCAGGGTTATCATAAAGCTCGTTAGTGACATTATCAAGACACATCGAGTACTCTAAATCATCGTTTATTGATAGTTCCTCGGCAAGTTGCCAATTACAACTATTTTCCGATGATTCATCATCATCAAGATTGATTATAATGGGTACAATGTCATTTAAAACAAAACCACCGTCATAATCAAACCCTGGTTCGGTATCAGCTTCATCTCCGCTATCCGTTCCTTGGGCCGATGGTTCAGTATCGGATTCAGCACCGTATAAAAGGGAATCGGTAAAATAATTCTCCAATCCCTTAAACGGTTGCTTATCCGCGACCACCGTCTTGACTTCATTGTTTGTGTCTACATATTTAAGGCACTGATGTAGAGTTGACGGGACTATAAGGTTACCGTGGATCCAAGGTCGACCCAACAGTAAGTTATAGGAAGTTTCCGCGTCAATCACATAGCAAGTAACTTCCGACTTCAAATCCCCGATCTGGCACTTGATTCGGATCTTCCCCAAGGGTTTGGACCCGCTGGTGTTGAATCCGTAAATCGTGGTGCCAGTGTACGCTAATATGCTAGTCGGGATTCCGAGATGATGCATCAATCGGAATGGCATGATGCTAACAGCAGAACCCGGATCAACTTGGATCCGGTTGACAACGCTGGAGCCAATGTGACCAGTGAAGTACAAAGGTCGATCATGCCTCCAATTCTTCGTCTGCATGTCTTCTTTGGTGAAAGAGATGCAGGGAAAATGATTCGCCGCAAGATTGCATTGTTGAACTGAAGACTCCGGCTCTTCAGGAGATGGTTTGATTCGAGTTAAGAAGGCTTCCGAATCACTCAAGGCTTATTGTAGTGCTTTCCTTGTGTCCTTTAAAAGGCGCAACAACTCGTATAAGGTTATCCGAGCCGGGATGTTGGCCAACTGCGCCATGATGTCGAAATGGGGCGGAGAGCTCGTATTTCCCGGTTTGTCTCTCCCAATCGGATGATTGAATCGAGACTGCCTCGGGTTTTGGACTTCTTGGCGTACAGGCTCCTTCCCTTTCTCCTTCTGCGGGACTTTCTCCGCAGCTACCGGCGTTGGGGGAGTTGCTGCAATCCCCAGTTCTGCCAGCGTCTTGGAAGGTGGGGTTTTGGTACCCAATAGCTCGGAAGCATCCGGGTACTTGTAGTGATATTCGTTCCCGCTTCGGGTTGCAAAGGTCTCCTGTTCGTCTTCAGAGAGCGGGAAGGTCGGAATTCTGTCGTCATCCACCCCTGGTATAGCAGAAGCTCCGTGACAAGATTTCCCCTTTCTCTTTGACTTCTTCTTTTTGGAAGAGGTCCCGGTCCATTGTTCATCTGTGATCAAGTCCGGATGAACCCACAGAATCTCGCCGTTCGGGGCCGTGTGTGGCACGAGCCCTTTCTGGCGCTGTTGGTGCGGATCATCATTCACCGTCTTCACCGCCGCATTGATCACCGGCTCGTGTTGGAACCAACTCGAGGGAACAGACCCAAAGCTAATGGATACTGCATTTGCACCCACCTTCTTCTCTTTGGGTTGCTTCATAGTGATGACCCCAACATCGATTAGGGCCTGGATTTTATCCTTAAGAGCGTAGCATACCTTGGTAGGATGGTGCACCGCTCGGTGGAATGCGCAGTATTTCGGATCGTTGACCCTCTTGGCATCTTCTTGATCCTGAATCGGAGGCAACTTGATCTTGTTGTTCTCGACTAGGTATTTGAAAATACCGGGGACTTCATCCTCCTTGAATGAGTAGACCTTCGGGAACCTCGGCTCCGCAGCCTTCTGCTTCTGGGGCTGTTGTTGCCACCTGGATTGTTGAGGCGCCTTCTGCTGCTGCTGTTGCGGCTGTGCTTGCACCTCAAATATTTGTTTTGTGTCCACAGCATTCGCATGCGCCTTTCCTTTGCCCTTGGGGACAAAGTTTTGCTGTGGAGCGTTGCCTGTGATCTGCCCTCTTTCAGCCTTTTTCCTCTTGAGGAATCGCTCGGCTCTTTCTCCCCGAACCTTCAGGTCTTTCAAGGTCTTTGGCGGCGCCATTCCCATGGCTTCAAGAATGTCGAGCGTCAGGTTGTTGTGGCAAGTTTTAAGGATAAAATCCTCACTGACCGGATCCCTGCAATTCATTGCTTTATTCCGGAACCTCTTCACAAAGTTTTCGACCGTCTCGCCATTCTTCTGCTTTTCGTCGAATAGCGTGCCGATCAAAACCTCGGTGTCATCATCAAAGAAATTTGTTAGAAACATATCCTCTATGTCATCCCAGTTGCTGATGCTCCCGGGCTTGAGATGGCGATACCAATCGAAGGCAGCTCCACGAAGAGTGCCGACGAATGACCGCACCATCAGAAGCTCATTTCTGGAAATGATTCCTAAATGAGGCTTGAAGTATATTAAGTGTTGGGTAGGGGAACCCTTCCCATCAAACGGCGTAAAGTTAATCAGATTAAACTTGGTCGGATACGGGATCGATTCCCACTCCCTCGGGTAGGGACAGGGAATGCCGGATCTCTTGACTTCTTGAGCGTTCATCAATGCATTGATTTTGCTCTCCAAGTCTTTCATCTTCTTGTCATCACTCGTATCTGCTTTTGAGTGGCTTTGGGGAGAAGTGACATGGTCCTCCTTCGCGTTATCATCTGCGGGGCCACCCCCATTGTTGTTGTTGACAGGAGGGATGTTGACGTTATCTCCTTCCCGCTCATTCTCATCTTGATTGCGTTGATTAGGCTCTGCTTGGTGAACCGTCAGCGCCGCAATTTGCTGGTCGTGCATCTCCCTCATTCGCTGCATGGCCATCTCCATTTCAAACTTGAAGCTCTCCTTCTGTTTAGACAGAGCCTCTTCAAGTATCTTAGACACTTGTTCAGCGCTGATCATGAGCGATTCATAAGGTTGGCCTGCACTCGAAGCCGTGTCATCGGATGCAACAGCAGAGCAAGAATCCGAATCAGCATCTGATTCCTCTTCTTCTAAAGAGAGCCCCTTTTGTACCCTTCGGTAATTCTTCTGGCCCCTGATTCCTGGTGGCAACCGCGTCATGCATCGGGATACCTCGGCAAGCTGATTTATACTGAAGTATTGTGTTGATCCCCCTCTGCCGGTCATATTAACCGACACTCTTGGATATTCGTCTTCTTGGCGGACGAATTTCTTCTTGTGGAAGCGTTTCGGTGTGGAAATTCTTTTGAACACCGAGATTCTCCTTGGGGTTTGAGCACAGCAGCATTCAGATAGCACTGCCTTGATTATGTTGGCGCACGGGCAGCGAGACTCCATGTCCTGCACATATCTCTTTCGGGATTTTTCTATACCCCCAGCTCTATAGTACAACTCGTCAGTTTGATAACTGGAGCACCCTATAGAGTGTTGGCATGTGTTCCCCGGTATAACACCATCATCATCAGATGAGTGTGTTTCCCTTTGGGAATGCAACATTTTGTTAGTTTTCTTAAGAGTGGCCCGTTCAAGTTTACGCTTTTGTGAGCGTAGAAACTGAACGGGCTCTTTTACTTCGACTCGCAACCCGGTGCGGTCGGTGATAGGGGCTTTCCTTTTATCATCTTTCTTGGGGGGATTAACTCGACCCCCGGTCTGATTTATAACTTGGGGACCTTTCAGTGGTCCCAGTCGTTCCTTGACGGGTACTCTACCTCGGTTTTCCGGTAAAGGACCAAGGCGACCCATCAAAGGAACCCGGGATCTTGAATGATCCCCGTTCTTACCTGGCCCCATTGAAGGTACCGGAATAGGAGGAACATCATCTGGTTTGGAGGAACTTCGGGCGATAACTCCACCCTTCTTCGCTGGAGGTGCTGGTTTTGGCTTTGGCAACCAAACCCACTTGCTTGTAGACGGGCTCTTGACCACCTCTTCTTTCTGCATTCCCTCCGCCTTTTGCAACAGGGCTCGGGCATGCGCAAGCAAGGCGCGGTGCTTTTTGATTCGCTCCTCGAGCGTGGAGCGGTTCCTCTTGACGCGGATCCACTCACTTGCTTCTGTTTTGGAGGGGAGGTTGGTTGTTTGCCGTTGTTGTTCCCGGCGGTACCTGGATTTTAGATCCTCGTTGTAGTGGATCCCATCCGTTGATTCTGCAGCTTTGGCTAGTTGTTGGGTGAGGCGTTGACGCCGTCTTTGGCGGGCCCTCTTTGATAGTGCTGGAGTATCCTCAACCATTACCTTTGAGGCGGGAGGGAGAGCTTGAGTTGCAACCTCGACCACGCTGAACGACGTGGGGACGTAGCGTGGTGCGGAGGTAGCAACGGCGACGGGATCTTGGGTCTTGGAGCTGGAGATCCCGCAAGCCCTTCGGGGAGATGGAGTTTTCCCGCGCCTGCTTGGAGAGGCGGATCTGGAGGAGGAGGAGAGGTACTCTTCGAACTTCTGCTGATCAACTCGTATTCGATCTCTTCATTCACCCGGATCTTGAAGGCCGGTTGCGTCACGACGATCTCGGCGGCGAGATCGTTGGCTCCCACTGTGGTCGCCAGCTTGTTTTCGGGAAAAGTTGCTGTTTTCATTGCTTTTGAGATCTGTTACAACTTCAGACGTTACAACAGAATAAAAAGTCGATCTTTTTATAAGATCTACTTGTGCAATAAAAAAATTACAACTTTAACGAAAATAAACACGAGATCCCGTTTTGGTGCGGTCTCGTTTGCGTGGGTCTTTAGCCTGTAACGGGGATGTTGATATCCGTGGACCACCGGTCGATCAGATCCTTTCCGGAAGAATCTGATAGAGTTTCGTCTATCCGCGGAGGGATATAGAAACAGAACTTCATCGATCCGCGTGAGATCTAGAAGTTTAAAAGCGTATATCTCGGCTAAAACGAGACACTAGCTCTTCTTAGTATTACCTGCGAAGGGTAATACCAAGGAAAAGAAAAAGGGGGTGAATGAAAGGTTGATGAAGAACTCTCACTCCTCGTTCCGGCAGGGCTTCGCCGCTTTCTTTAAAACTCCGACTCCTCGCTCCGGCAGGGCTTCGCTGCTCCTCTCCAAAATTTCAGATCCCGAGGAAAAAGCCCAAGATCCAAAATCAGAGCCAAGAATTGGGAGCCCCTTGAAAGAGAGGCCTTAGGGGCCTATTTATAGGCAAACAAGAGAGGGTAGGGGGGTGCAAAGGGGAGGACACCCCTGGGGTGTCTTGGTTTTGCCAAGACACCCCTCGGGTGTTTCGAGCTCGCCGAGATGCCCCGGGTGCCTCGGTTCAGTCCGAGACTGTCCGCCGTTGTTCCGCCGTTGACTTTTCGTCCCTACTCGGATTTGAGTGATTTCAGATGCGTTGGAATTCTGACGAAGAGCTCTGTCGATCCCATTGGTTGGATTATCAGTGGGACAAACAGGATCTGAAGGGCGTTGCTCTCTTTGTAGCGGTCGCGGGGTTCCCGGTCATTCGGTATCCCCGTTATTCTGAAACTCTGTTGGCTCACGTAGCTCGTCGATTCACTTCAGGCGTTCACCGACGTCAATTGAACTCTTGTGAACCAGGTAGTGACGTTCATCGTCATTTGTTTAACACTGAGCTGTTCGTAGGGACCTATCGACAATTTTTGACGCCTACAGTCCGGCGTTTGAGCTTCCTGATGACGCGTTGTCCGGTGTCCAGGCTTCATTATAATGCGTTGTCCGGTGTTTGACACAGTTTATACTCGTACGTCTGCTAGAGTATACACAGTTTAAGCTCTTAAGGAATTGGAGCGTGGCAGATACTTGAGTCACGAGACCAATCCATAGAATTGATGCATCAATGACTCGTATTTATAGAATTTTTGGCAAATTCTCAGCCATCAATGGGTTTGATAAGCCTTTACCGACTACCGTTTGAGTCGGGCTAGCATGCGGATTGTTTAAGTCCGTTCCGCATGTGACGTTAAGCTAAAAGAGTTAACCCTTTTAGTGCTACGATATTGAATACGTAGACTTCGTCTTTCTCCTGTGAAAAGACTAAACAGCAACGTGTATGAGACGTTGACTTAGGATTTTTGGCAAATCCTCAGCCTTCAACGGATTTGACGTGCTCTTACCGATTACCGTTTGAATCGGGCTTACATGCGGATTGTTTTAGTCCGTTCCGCATGTGACGTTGTGCTAAAGGAATGAACTCCCTTAGACTTTGTGCTATGATGTTGAATACATAGACTTCACCATTGTTACGGGAATAGGCTACCCGGCGACACGTGTTAGGTGTTGACTTTAGGATTTTTGGCTAACCCCCAGCCTTCAACGGATTTGATTAGCCTTTACCGACTACCGTTTGAGTCGGGCTAGCATGCGGATTGTCTAAATCCGTTCGCATGTAACGTTGCGCTCAGAGATTGAATCCTCTGAGACTTGTTGCTATGACTTCGAATACATAGACTTCGCCATTGTTATGGGAATAGGCTACCCAGCAACGTGTATTAAACGCTGACTTATCCCTACTTAGGCTTCGGGATAAAATACCCCAGAATCGAGTTCTGGTGTCTCTTTCTACGGAAAAAGACTAAACCGGCGACGCGTGTTAGGCGCCGGCATATCCTTTCTTAGGATTCAGGATGAAATTCCCCATGCGTATAAGGCATGGATTTTGGTGTTATTAATAACAACCTGTCACAATGTTGAATATGCGGACGACTGTTCTTTTTAACGGTTAAGAACTAACCGGCAGCGTGGGTTAAGCGTAGACTTATCCCTGCTTAGGCTTCGGGATAAAATACCCCAGAATCGAACTCTGGTGTCTCTTTCTACAGAAAAAAACTAAACCGGCGACACGTGTTAGGCGCCGGCATATCCTTTCTTAGAATTCAGGATAAAATTCCCCATGCGTGTAAGGCATGGATTTTGGTGTTATTAATAACAACCTGCCACAATGTTGAATATGTGGGCGGGTGTTCTTTTTAACGGTTAAGAACTAACCGGCAGCGCGGGTTAAGCGCAGACTTATCCATGCTTAGGCTTCGGGATAGAATACCCCAGAATCGAACTCTGGTGTCTTCTTCTTCGGAGAAAGACTAAACCGGCAGCGCGTGTTAGGCGCAGACTTATCCCTGCTTAGGATTCGGGATAAACTTCCTAGGATGAATCCTAAATTCTTGGAAAAGGATTGGTGTGGGAAGGAAGAATTTTATATTCTATTCCCCGAACAAGGAAGGAAGAATTTTATATTCTATTCCTTGATTCTGGAAAGAAAGAATTTTATATTCTATTTCCAGTGCAAGAAGGAAACTAGAAGTAGGATCTCCACTCCGAAAATCCGGAAGATCTAAATAAGCTTACCTTTTATAGGATCGGTTATCTAGATGAGTTTTTCGTTTATCGAAATAAAATTTTAACTCTGGTTATAACCATGAAGAGGTTTAACCAAAGAGAAAAGAGGGGAGTTCTTTCGTTTATCGAAAGGAGACTCTGAATTAAAAATGGACCTCTTGTTCGTGGAAAGAATCAAGAGGGGAAATTTTTAGTGG
The DNA here is from genome assembly GCA_022839385.1 of Asparagus kiusianus. Taxonomy (NCBI): domain Eukaryota; kingdom Viridiplantae; phylum Streptophyta; class Magnoliopsida; order Asparagales; family Asparagaceae; genus Asparagus; species Asparagus kiusianus. The sequence continues at coordinate 65,252 of BQKN01000452.1, read as the reverse complement.
TTTAGACCAGAGAGATAGTTTTGGTGGACTCACTGTCAATTAAAATTGATCAGTGAGTGGTTTTGGTGATGAAAATGATTTTGGGTTATCCTCTAGAATATTAAGTGTGATATTCTTTGAGGAACTTCCCGATAAATGGGTTATCCTGAATGTACTAGGGATAGTACTTTTTCAGGAACTTCCCATTTATTGGCATTAATTGCCTGACGCCCTCTAGAGAAACGAGGTGATATGCACCGTTTGAGTAGACTGTGTCTATCACGAACGGTCCTTCCCATTTGGGTTCAAATTTACCCTTCTTCTTGGAATTGAGGATTATCGGTCGGCGAGCAGCGAGGACCAGATCTCCTTCCTTGAAGCTTCTCTGTCGGACCCTTTTGTTAAAAGCCCTAGATATTCTGGCTTGATAAAACTCAATGTGTTGTTGAGCTTCCAAGCGCCTTTCATCCAACCTCTCGAGTCCTTCGAGACGTTTTTGATGCTGTTCTTCTGTCGACATCTTAGTTGCGAGAGCGATCCGAAGGGATGGGATCTGAATCTCCAAAGGTAGAACAGCTTCACATCCGTATACCAATGAATACGGGGTGGCTCCCGTAGGTGTGCGTACGGTGGTGCAATAAGCCCAGAGTGCTTCACCGAGTTTATCATCCCAATCTCGTTTATTAGTCTTCACGAGCTTTGACAGGATCTTAATGATCGTCTTGTTAAAAGCCTCAGCTAATCCGTTCAGAGTGGGATAATAAGCTATTGACGAAACATCTTGGATCTTGAATTTGTCGTAGAATCTGACGAAAGCGTTGCTTATGAACTGCGGACCGTTGTCATGAATGATCCGTCTCGGCACGCCATGTCGGTATATGACATGATGCTTGATGAAATTGATGACGTTGTTCGTCTTCACTTCCTTAAGAGGAATTGCTTCAGCCCACTTTGAAAAGTAATCCGTGATTGCGAGAATAAACCGATCACCTTTGACCGAAGGGGGAAAAATAGGACCGACAATGTCCATACCCCATGTCTCGAATGGCCAGGAAGTGGTTGACGTGTGTAACCGCTCCGGTGGTTGGTGCATATAATTTGCATGCACTTGACAAGCGTGACATCCTCGAGCATATTCGATCGCGTCACGGACCATTGTTGGCCAAAAGTATCCCATTCTTCTGATTCGATCGTACAGTTTGGGACCAGGCTGATGCGCACCGCATTCTCCTTCGTGTGCTTCCTTAAGAACTTCTTCTGCTTCTTCATTCGAAAGGCATCGGAGTAGCAAATCATCATACCCTCGATGGTATAATGTATGGGTCTCGGCATTATAGAAGAACCTTGGTGCTCTTTGGCGGATCGATTCCCTTTCTTTTACATCCTCTGGCAAAATACCATATTGGACGTAGTCAATGATAGGAAAACGCCAATCTCGGGACTCAGACCCAATTTGAGTTGAGTTCACCTCCTTGGCGTTTATGTTTCTGTCATCTTCCTCTTCGAGATCCATATTAAATATGGGTATGCAGAGTTGATGCGATCTTACTATGACTAGCAGTTCAGTTTCGGGCGGCTGCGCGAGTGATACTGCTAGTGCTGCCAGTGCATACGCATAAGTGTTCTGGAGACGCGGGATGTATTCGATAAAGAATTCTTTGAAAGAATCTGCCATTTTGACGGCCTCCTGGTGGTACGGGATCAGGTCTTGGTTCCTGACTTCATACTCTCCACGGACTTGATTGACGATCAGTTGAGAATCCCCAAAAGCTTCGAGATATTCGACTCCCAGCTCCTTGGCGAAACTGAGTCCAATAAGGAGCGCGTTGTACTCGGCTACGTTATTGGAACATGGATCTGTCAGTGAATAAGCCCGAGGCATCACATGCTTCCCCGGGGAAACTAAGACAACTCCAACTCCGGAAGTGACTTTAGGACATCCGGGGGTTACTGCCTTATTAACTGCTCTCGAAGCACCATCAAAGTATAATTGCCATACTTGTTGATGCGACGTGGTGTTAATCTCGTGGGTTTCATCCGGCAAGTCATCATATACTTCTGCCGTATCTGTTGTCGGGCTTGCCGCCAAAAGATCACAAATCGCTTGTCCTTTGACCGACTTCTGCTGTTTGAAGTACAGATCATACTGGGACAAAAGAAGGGCCCACTTCGCTAACCGCCAATTCATCGAACCCGGTTGCGTCATAAAAACCCGTACCGGATTAACGTTAGAGATAACGTAAATCATTTGTCCGACCAAGTAATGCCGCATCTTTTGTACTGCAAATACCAATGCGAGGCATTCTTTCTCAATCATCGGATATCGGGACTCGGCGCCTACCAAAGTCCGACTTAGGTAATAAACTGCCTGTTCGTGACCATTATCATCGTCTTGTGCTAACAAAGCACTTATCGAATGGTTCATCGCCTTGATGTATATCAAGAACGGTTTACCTGATTTTGGTGCGACAAGAACAAGAGGATTCGTCAGATACGTCTTGATATCTTCGAGCGCTTTTTGGCAGGCGTCGTCCCAAATAAATGACACACCTTTCTTGTTTAGCTTAGAGAACGGTTGGCACTTCCCAGAGAGATTTGAGATGAACCGCCGGATGTAAGCTAAACGCCCTTACAATCCTCTGAGTTCCCTTAGATTCCTCGGGGGCTGCAATTCATGTATCGCCTTCACCTTGTCAGGATCGATGTGTATACCTTTAGTGGTGATGACGAATCCAAGGAATTTTCTACTGGACATTCCAAGGAAAGATTTGGTGGGGTTCATCTTCAATTGATGACTCCGCATGAGGTCGAACATCGTCTTCAAGTCCTTGATGTGATCTTCTTTGTTGCGGCTTTTTACAACTAGATCATCAACGTAGCATTCGACCGTTTTCCTGAGGTGCTTCTGGAAAATCTTCGTCATCGCTCGTTGGTATGTGGCGCCTGCATTCTTTAGACCGAAAGGCATAACTGTGTAGCAGAAGACACCGAAGGGCGTTCTGAATGCTGTATGCTTCTCATCCTCCGGGTGCATCTTAATCTGGTTATACCCCGAAAAGCCATCCATGAAGGACATCCTCTCGAATCCGCACGTGTTGTCGATGATGACGTCCGTGATTGGGAGAGGAAAGTCGTCTTTCGGACATGCCGCATTCAGGTCCCTGAAATCGATGCATATCCTGATCTTACCATTTTTCTTCATGACTGGGACAATATTAGCTAGCCAGTCTGGATGTTGCTCCTCTCGGATAAATCCTGAGTCGATCAACTTCTTAACCTCTGCCTCAATGGCTTCCATAATCTGCAGACGAAACCGTCTCTGCTGTTGTTTGACAGGTTTGGCATCCGACTTGATATCGAGGTGGTGCACCGCCACATTGGGGTCGAGCCCTGGCATGTCCTCATAATTCCAAGCGAAGACGTCGATATATTCCCTGATGAGAGCAATTAATTCCTCCTTCTCATCTGGGGGAAGACTATCGCTGATGAATATGGGTTTTGGGTTGGCTTCATCGCCCATATTAATTTGGACTATTTTATCCTCGGTGGGGGGTTCCCTCTGTTCAAACCTATCACCATACTGCATGTTCAGGTGATGAACCCATGGGTCTTCCCACGTTGGCATTTGATCATCGTCCTCCATCATAGATGGATCAGCTGTAGTCATATTCGACATTAGGGTTTTGAATACTTCCCCTAAACTTGTATCGGAGTCCTATTCTGAGGAATCTGACAAGTACCCATCATTGGCTTTGTTAGCAATTTGATCGATAATTTGCCAACCACATTCATCATCAGACGAGGAAACGTAGCCTAAGCCTCTTTTGTGACGATAATAATCATCCGGTTTCCCTTTTGGTACATACGCCGCCTTGACTGGGATACGAGAACCTCGATCGAAGTATAAACCTTCTCCGAGTGTGAAATTATATCCCTGTTTTTCCATGAGCTTGCGTGCTTCCGGACTATACTTAGATAAATGCAGACCAGATTTGTCGTCATCCTCATCTTCTCTTAGGAAATGATCTGGCAACGGAAAATTCTCTCCTTTACCGTAAACCACTTCTTTTTCGCCTCCTACTTTGGCAGGGACGATCAGGGTCGTTCCGAAAGAATGTTGGAGGTGTTTCTTCGTTACATAAGATGATCGGAGCGGCGTATATAACTCAGGCTTATCGTCTAATCCTTTTATCGCATCATCAAGAGACAAGGAGTACTCTAAATCATCTTTTATTTCAATATCGACAAGTTGCCAGTTACAACTGCCATCTGACGATTGTTCATCGTCAAGATTGATTACAAAGGGTACAATGTCATTTAAAACAAAACCACCATTGTAATCGAATCCGGCTTCGGAATCAGCTTCTTCTCCGCTGTCCGTGCCCTGGACCGATGGTTCCGTATCGGATTCGTTACCATAAAGGAGAGAATCAGTGAAATAATTCTCAAACCCTTTAAATGGTTGCTTATCCACGAACACCGTCCTGACTCTACCATCTGTGTCGATATATTTCAAACACTGATGGAGAATGGAGGGAACTATAACATTACTATGGATCCAAGGCCGACCCAGTAGTAAGTTATATGATGTCACAGTATCAATCACGTAACACGTGACCTCCGTCTTCAGATCACCCATTTGGCACTTTATCCGGATCTTTCCCAAAGGCCTTGACCCGCTGGTGTTGAATCCGTAAATAACCGTGCCTGTAGACGCCAATTTGCTGACGGGAATGCCAAGGCTATGCATTAGGCGAAGTGGCATAATACTCACAGCGGAACCCGGATCCACTTGGATTCGGTTGACTTCGCTGGAGCCAATGTACCCGACGAAGTATAGGGGCCGATCATGGTTCAAATTCTTCGTCTGCATATCCTCTTTTGTGAAGGTGATGCAGGGAAGGTTCTTGGCCGCTACATTGCATTGTTGAACTGACGGTTCTGGCTCTTCAGGTGCCGGCTTGATCCGAGTGAGGAATGCTTCTGAATCGGCCAAGGCTTCTCGTAATGCCTCCCTGGTCTCTTTAGACAATCGCAGCAACTCATACAGCGTTATTCGTGCTGGAATATTTGCTAATTGAGCCATGATATCGAAAACCCGCGGAGTTTTCGAGCTCTCCGGTTTATCTCTTCTAATCGGACGATTGAAACGAGACTGCTTCGGATTCTGCACCTCTTGGGGTCTCTTTTCCTTCTGCTGATCCGTCGGCTGTCGTCGAACATCTTCAGCCGGTTTAGGAGTTGCAATCACCCCTAGTTCTGTGAGAGTTTTGGCTGGTCCCCGTTTAGTCACCCCCAGCTCAGCTACTTGATCATTATGTGACAGATAGTTGAAGTGGTACTCGTTTCCGCTTCTAGTGGCAAACACTTCTTGTTCGTCTTCAGAGAGCGGGAAAGTAGGATCTTCATCGCCGTCCTCTTCAAAAATTGCGGAAGTAGCGTTGCAGGCCTTGTCTTTACCCTTTCTTTTCGAGGGCGTCGCCCACTGTTCATCTTCAATGAGATCCGGATGAACCCAGAGGATTTCGCCGTTCGGGGCTGTGTGTGGCACAAGTCCCTTTTGGCGCTGTCCATGTGGGTCATCATTCACCGTCTTCATCCCCACTTTGGTGACGCGTTTCGGCTCGAACCATGTCGTGGGCACCGATCCAAAGCTGATCGACACTGCGTTTGCTCCCACATTCTTAGCAGGCTTCGGGGTTATGACGCCCACATCAATTAACGCCTGGATCTTGTCCTTGAGGTGGTAGCATGGCCTCGTAGGGTGATGGACCACTCTATGGTACGTGCAGTACTTCGGATCCGTCACTTTGTTGGCTCCTTCTTGATCTACGATCGCCGGCAGCTGGAATTTGTTATTCTCCAACAAGTACTTGAAGATGCCGGGAACTTCATCATCCTTGAAGGAGTACACTTTAGGAAACCTCGGCTCCGAAGATTTCTGCTTCTGAGGCCTTTATTGCCGCTGCTGCTGTTGCTGAGGTGGCAATTGAAAAGTTTGGTTAGCATCAACTGCATTAGCATGAGCTTTACCTTTTCCCCTCGGGTTGAAATTCTGCGCTGGAGCATTCGCCGCTTGTTGGCCTCTCTCCGCCTTCTTTCTCCTGAGGAATCGCTCAGCTTGCTCCCCTCGGACCTTCAGATCCTTCCACGTTTTGGACGGTGCTGTCCCTATTGCTTCCAACACGTCCAAGGAAAGATTGTTGTGGTAGGTCTGAAGGATGAACTCCTCAGTGATCGGGTCCCGGCAATTCATCGCCTTGTTCCGGAACCTTTTGACGAAGGTGTCGACTAACTCCCTGTCCTTCTGCTTCTCATCGAGCAACGATCCGATAGATAACTCGGTGTCGTCGTTGAAGAAATCTGTGAGGAACTTAGTCTCCATGTCGTCCCAGCTGTTTATGCTACCTAGCTTGAGGCGGCGGTACCAATCGAAGGCGGCTCCGCGAAGAGTGCCAACGAATGACCGCACCATCAGAGGCTCATTGCCAGAGATAACCCCCAGGTGTGATTTGAAATAAATCAAATGCTAAGTGGGTGAACCCATCCCATTAAACGGCGTGAAGTTAATTAGACTGAACTTCGCCGGATATGGGATTGATTCCCACTCTCTTGGGTATGGACAAGGAATGCCCGTCTTTTTCGTCTCTTGAGCGGAAATCAATGTATTGATTTTGCTCTCGAGATTTTTGATCTTAAGGCTTTCACCTGAGTTTTCGTCAGTACGATTCTGAGGTGGAAGCGTGGTGTTGCGACTAGCATCCTCATTGCCACCCCCTGCATTAACGGGAGGGTTGTTGGTATTGCGAGCTTCATCCGCATTCGCATGCTCATCTTCCTGAACGACCTGATTACGGCGGCTTGGTTCGCCTTGCTGGTTCGTCAGTGCCTGGATTTGTTGCTCATGCATTTCTCTCATATTCTGTATGGCCATCTGCATTTCGAACCTGAAGCTTTCCTGTTGTTTGGCCATGGCCTCTTCAAGCATCTTGGCCACTTGTTCCGCGCTTATCATGAACGACTCGCTGGGTTGTCCTTCACTGGACATGGTATTGTCAGATGCAATTGCTGAGCCGGCATCTGATTCTTCATCTCCCGAAGGTACTCTTGTCCGAACCCTACCATACGTTGCACGAATAATAGCTCCGGACTGCAGACGAGTTACACGTCGGGGCACCTCTGGAATCGCCTCGGGATTGTCCTGAGCCGATGTTCCCTTGCTGGTTATATTAGCGGTGACCCTCGGAAATTCTCCATCACCGACCACCGTTCTTCTTTGCCGGAAACGCCTATGCCTTGGTTTTGGTGTTTCTGTACTGAGCCTTTCGAACACAAAAACTCTCTCGGGGACTGCCTTGATACAGTTGTACTCAGATAGTACCGCCCCGGGGACAGCCTTGATACAGTTGCACTCAGACAGTACCGCCCGAATGAGCTTTGAACAAGGGCACTGAGTTTCGAGCCTTCGAGGGCTTCTCTTTCTAGATTTGCTCGTACCCCCGGCACAATAGTACAGCTCGTCCGTTTGAAAGTCGGAGCAACATATCGTGTGTTGGCATGATTTCTCAGGTATAACGCAATCGTCATCAGACGATAACGTTTCCTTCTGAGAGCGAACTACCTTCTTCGGGCTTTCAAGAGTCACGCGCCTTGAAACGCGCCTTTGTGGGCGTGAATTCTCAGCGGGCTCCTGGACTTCAATGCGCAAACTGGCGTGCGCAGCTGTCTTGAACTTCTTGTCATGCTGAAAGTGACAGCGACCCCCAGCATGTTGAGTCGTTCGAGGTTTCTTCATCGGGCCCAAACGTTCCTGGACTGGAGCTTTGCCTCGTTCATTGGGAAGTGGACCGAGGCGCTCCAAGACTGACTTCCTTTTCTGGGACGGTCCCGCGGGATCTCCCGAAGTAGTTGTGGAAATCACCGGCGGTTTGGATTGATTCGTCGGAGGTTGAACTTTCGGAGGCTGCAGTCGTTGCTCCTTAGTCTGAATCGCCACTTCAGACTTCGGTCTCCAAACCTTGCGTGTTGATGGCGGCTTCTTGGCCACCTCTTTCTGCAGCCTTCTACGGGCTTCTTCGGCTTGAGCCCGTGCCTGCGCTGATAATGCGCGGTGTTTACGGATGCGCTCCTCGAGCATTGAATGATTCCGTTTGACGCGGACCCATTCGTTCGTCAGCGGCTAGGAGGAGTTACCCTTCATCTGTTGTTGAGGCAGCTTGCCTCTCCTGTTCTTCAGATCCGCGTTGTAGCGGACCCCATCAACAGACTCATGGCCTTTGCGAATTGTTTCACAAGGCGTTGACGCTGCCTCTGGCGAGCTCTCTTAGGGAGAGTCATCACGCCTTCAATGGCGGATTTGACCTGCTTAGAGGCCGGTGGAACATCACCTGACGCAACTTTTGCGTCAACCGGGGTGAGGTCATCGTTGGTAGCTTCAACTTCTTCGTACCAACGAACTTTTCTCCTGGAGGAGAACTTCTAGGACTTCTTGGAGTTACAGGTGGAGGTTGATCCGGACGAGGACAACAAGTACTCCTCGAACTTCTGTTGGTCAAACTCGTATTCGACCTCCTCCATGACTGGGATTGAGATCCGCGGTTGCGACGCTCCGATCTCGGCAGCGAGATCGGCGGCTCCCACTGTGGTCGCCAGATTGTTCGCGGTGAAAATCGAGTCTTTCTTCATTGATGATTCCATTGCCATCTTAAATAACAACTTTTTGAGTTACAAAGATCCGGTCTTTTTATAAGATCCGGTTACAATGAAAATCAAAGAAAAATAAAGAAAAATTACAACTTTCTTTCCTTATTTGCCGAACAAATCGTGAGCTCCTGTTATTCGGTCGCTCGCTTGCGTGGGTTGTTTGCCTGCGCCGAGGGTTGATCCGTTGACCACCGCACGATCTAGATCCGGTCGGATCTACGCAGTACAACGGGTATTATTTCACTAAGAAAATAATAGCCGGGGGGGATTAGTTCACCAAGGAACAAATCGCCCAAATCTCGGGATCAAAGACCAAGCTTTGATCCGGAGTATGCCTGCGTAGATCTCAGATCTGATTTTCTCTCTCGAACTCCTGCCTTTTGTGACACGGATGCTCACCAAGAACCAGATCTGAATGTCCAAGTCTTCAAGTCTTCAGAACTCCAGGATGAGGTCTTAATTCGGCAGAGTTTCGGCTCCAAAAAGTCCTTGCAGTAAATGAACACCCTTGGCCTATTTATAGGCACCCAGATCTGTGCCTGGGCACAGATCTGGGCTGAGGTGGCTCGGCCACCGAGCCACCCATTTTGGGGTGGCTCGGCCACCGAGCCACCCATGGGTGGCTCGGCCACTGAGCCACCTTCGGGTGACTCGGTTTTGGCCGGGTCTCTTTTGGTGTTGGTTTCCGTCATTTTCCTTTGTATCCGGTTCTCTGTGTTTGGACTCGATTCGTTGTCCTTATTTGGCAGTAAATCTGGTTCCTGATTAGGCAGTAAATCCGCTTCTGAGTTCGAGTCCGAAACTGATCTTGATTCGATCATGATTCGTCCGAGTCCGCTCTTGGTTGGATGACTCGTTGATTCCTCAACCCGTTGACTTGATTCCATACGCGAGTGGATTCATTCCGTTGTTTGCGTGCGGTTCGTCAGCTTCGTAGCCTCGTTAGTCCGCTTCGTCGCGTATCGTTTGGCTTCGGTGTTTGCGGGCTAACGGTCGTGTTTGGATACGTCGCCCGATGGTCTGTTTGTCGATCGGCGTCGTCGAGCTGTGTTAAGGGACCTATAGGCAGTTTTACACGCCTACACCCATGTTATTTACTCTGAGAGTAGGGTATAAGAGTGAGGTTGTCATACACGACACATACCATGCGGGATTTATTTACCAGATTATTAGTCTTATAACTGTGCCAACTACCTGAGGGTAGTATGAGACATAATGGTATGACATTTGTAACATGTTTTGGATTGAGGTTTGGTAATGCATTGTTTTGTTGCTTATTCTTATTCATAGGATTTGGAGTTGGTATTTAGCGATTCACAATTTGAGATACGAGGTATATACATGAGGGTTTCCTTGTTTGAATTATTTCACTCGACGTATCCATTCTCGTGTTTTGGATTTCTAAATATCAAATTCCACTTAGTTCAGGATAGATGATTTATATATCTATATGTATTAACCTGTATTTCGCTCGTTGTTTTCTCTCTTTTTAGGCAACGAGCCAGGCGTCCAGAGAGTCATAGGTTGATGGAGATGTAGTTTAGCTCACCGTCATATATTATTAGTAGCTATTAGTGCTCTATAGTAGTTATTGTCTAATTTCAGACATTGGAGATGTATTTCATTTTAGAAGGCTGAGTTCCTTAGTATTGTTTTTATTTGAATCTATGGATTAAGATATTTCATATTTGTTTCAGCCTATCAGTTGTACTCTCTTTTATTCAGTTGGAACATGATTATGTTTATTTGGATATCTCTTTCCTTTATCATGTTCATTGCATTATTACTTTTATTATGTATGATTGTACCTAAACTTCTTTTTGTTTGATTCTACTAGAGAGATATTACTTTGATGGTGAAATGTGTTTTGCACATTGTGGGTGCATGGCAGGTTTGATATCCTTGGGTTTACCTTGGACTGCATCCTTGTGTGAAACTAGGGACGTCACAGTTGGTATCAGAGTTCTAGTTCTTGCATCCTTAGGATATTCCTGTGTCAAGTTGTGGAGCTAGGATAGAGTTTCCTAGGGTTCATGTATAGAGTCCACTAGAAATTCATAGATTTGAGTGAGGATGTTATACATATAACTCGAAAATTTTAAAATTTTTTATGATAACTATCTTACTTTGATTAAAAAGTATGTGCTGAATGATATGTGATATGATTTTCCTATTATTACATGTTACATTATATATTCTTGAGATTTCATTTACTGTGTCTAATAAGCTCTACACCTGAACTTATAGATGTCGGGACAAGGACGTGGTCGTGGTAGAACCCATGCTTAGAGAGCTAGGCAAGTTGATCTAGAGTCCGAGCCACAGCAGGCTCCACAGTATCTGATTAATCTCATAGCACTACTTGCAGCCCGGTTAGCAGTAATTAAGGAGCAAATGGTGAATCAAGCTCCGCTAGCTGAACCTATTACAGAGGCAACACCAGCAGATACATGGATAGCTACACCACCACCATAAGAAGTTGATAGGGTCACCGAACTGGAGGCGTAGCTCCGTTTGGTGGAGAGATATCAAAAGATGATGGCACCAGAGTTTCAGGGCACATCAAATCCGCTTGTAGCCCATAAGTGGAAGGAAGATGTGGGAAGTATTTTAGATACGCTTAACATTGATTCAGTCCAGAAGCAAAGGTTGGCAACTTTTAGCCTTAAGGGTGACGCTTGAGGGTGGTACCGAACTCAGTTCACACTAGAGCAGCGTATGACACTCACCTGGGAGGACTTTATTTACTTCTTTGACGAGCAGTATGTATCATTCGTAACAAAAGCTAGGAAGGAGTTAGAGTTAGCCTGGTAGGAGCAGGGAGACATGTCTCTAGCCGATTATGAGAGAAAGTTTTTAGGACTACTCTGATTTACGGGCATGTGGCAGACTGGAGAGCGTCACGCTCAAATGTTTTTTATGGGACTTCGTCTGAGTTCGCATCACTATCTTGTATCTAGACGATTTCAGTCAATGCGGGAGGTTGCCGATGCCGCCATATCACAGGAGACAGAGACCGCCATGTTCCAGAAGGGCAAAGAAGGGAATGCTAGAGAGGGGTAGTCTAGAGACAAGGGCAAGAATAGGAGACCATTTTTAAAACCGAGAGGACCCCAACAGCAGGGCAAGGGTACATAACAGCAGCAGGGTCCCCATAAGAAGGTACCACAATATGATCAGAGATCACCCTAACAATGTAAGTTTTAGGGTGCATGTTATAACTACCACAAGATCGGTCAAAGAGCCGCCGAGTGTCGTAGTGCACCAGCAGGAGCTCAGCAGGGCAAAGGTCAGGGTTAGCAGCAAAACCGAGTATAGAGTTAAGGTTAGGGTCAACAATTAAGACTTGAGGTACCGCTAGCAGTTCTCAGCATTGAGGATAGGTCTGTACTATTCAGGAAATTCATCAAGGACAGATAGTTTTGTATACCGTTGATCCTTCAGCGTAGCAGTCCACAGCTTCGGGCGGAGTGTATGCAGTCGTACCTCGTGACCATGGTGCGAGTAGGATCATTGTGAAAGGTTTGTTCCTTGTGAACTCCTTCCTAACACATATCTTATTTGATTCCGAAGCTTCACATTCATTCATCTCTTATAATTTCATGATTAGACTCCAGCTAGTGGCAAAACCTTCAGACATTCCCTTGTTAGTTTCTACCCCTCTAGGTGATGTGTCGCTTCTAGAGAATATCTATAGGAGATATGTCGTCAGCTTAGATGAGTCTGAGTTCGTAGTCATTTGATCATCTTGTGCATTTCCGAGTTTGATGTGATTCTTGGTATGGATTGGCTATCTTTCTACCATATCAATATTAATTATTTTGCAAAAACAGTCAGTTTGCGAGCGTTTGATGGGACTGAGTTGGTTGTAGTGACCTCACAGGGCAACTAGTTTGCGAAGTCATTTTTAGCATACATTGAGTAAGTGATGTTGCAAGATCAGGGTGCCAATTTGAGTGAGACCAGAGTAGTCTCAGAGTATCAGGATATCTTTCAGGACATATTTGGATTGCCTCTAGTGAGCGAGGTTGAGTTCTGTATCGAATTGCAGCCGGATACAGCACCGATATCCCGAGCACCTTATCATATGGTACCTGCTGAGATGAGAGAGTTACAGACTCAGTTAGAGGAGCTCATTTCCTAGGTTTTATTCATCAGAGTCATTCTCCGTGGGGAGCACCAGTCCTTTTCGTGAAGAAGAAGGATGGCAACCTTCGTTTGTGCATTGATTATCATGAATTGAATAATATCACCATTCGGAATAGGAATCTGTTACCGGGGATTGATGATTTGACCAGTTGCAGGGAGCACAGTGTTTCTCAAAGATTGATCTTTGATCTAGTTATCATCAGTTGTGTGTTCGAGAGATGGATATTCCCAAGACCATCTTTTTGACTTGATATGGGTCTTTTAAAAATTTTCATGCCTTTTAGGCTAACCAATACACCCGTAGTATTCACGGATTTGATGAACCGGGTGTTCTATCCGTATTTGGATTAGTTCGTGATCGTTTTCATTAATGACACCCTCATCTACTCGAAGTCAAAGGTCGAGCATGAGTAGCATCTTCGTTTAGCATTACAGACTTTGTGGGAGCACCAGTTATATGCTAAGTTCAGCAAATGCGAGTTTTGACTTTTAGAATTCAGATTTTTTGGCCACATTATTAGCAAGGAGGCATTGCAGTTGACCTAGCTAAAGTGGAAGCAGTTCTTGATTGGGAGTAGCTGAAGACTGTTATGGAGATTCGTAGCTTTTTAGGGCTCGCCGACTATTACTGGAAGTTCATCCTTCGAAGGTTGTTACCCCACTGACATGCCTTACGAAGAAGGGTGTTCAGTTTATTTGGAGACCAGAGTGTCAAAAAGCCTTTGATACCTTGAAGGCTAAGTTGACTATTGTTAGACCCTAGAGGGGGGGGTGATTAGGGTCTTATGCTAATCTAATCCGATTATATGCCAATTAAAATTAATTAACAAGTTATCCTAGCAAGCGTGAAATACAACAAGATATGTAAGCTAGGATAAGCAATATGAACAACAAGATATATCCTAACAAAGAGTTATAGGCAATGTATGTACAAGGATATATAAACTCAAGGGTAAACAATCTAAACTAGATAGTGGGCAATATAATCAACAAGCAATATACAAAGGCGATATAAGATATGAACATAAAAGTAAGTGCGCCAATGCAATCACAAACAAACAATATGATTACGGAGTTCGGTCCCCACGACCTACATCTCCGCTCCTCACCTCGAGGAGATCTCCACTATCACAACCGGGTTTTCTACGTTTACACCTCACAATACAATCACTATGCAATCACACCTCACACACTAAGTGTTGGTCCTAGCCCATGTCCTCCTCCTCAAGTGCTCGGTTACAACCTCTCTCTAGGCACGTCAACCGACACCACTCCTCTTGGATTCGACCCCGTCTCTCACCACACACTTCTCTCGGTGTACAAGTGTATTACAAGTGAATCCTCACAATTAGGCTCAATACAAAGTGTTTGTTCTCTACAATGAATGAGAACGAATTATAAGCTCACTCTCTAAGATACACAATCCCACAACCCAATTATACTATGAATGTAAATACAATAAGCTCAATGGTTGTGTGTGTACAAAGAGATAAATAAAATCAACTAAACTCAATATAAACACTAGCTAAATAAAATGATAATCAAACAATAAAATGTAAAGCTAGATTGAGTTTAGAAAACTTCTCCAATAAATGACAAGAGTGAGAGAGAGATGATTTGAAGCCCAAACACCAAAGATTATCTCCTCAAGCCCTTGTGAAATTATCTTCACAAACCAAACTCTTAAACACACTTAGAAAACCTTAAACAAACTTGTAAAAACTCTTTAAAACTTTTCTCTTGGTTAAATGAAAAGAAATCAGCAAAGGAGTATTTATACCCTCTAAAGATCTCAGCAACAACACCCAAAACAAATGACAGCAAAGCCCCCAAAAAACAGCTCAGAGAAATAGCCGTTAGAGTCTAACGGATCTATTGGCGGTCGACCGAAAATATTCGCGGTCGACCGTGAAGAACAAAAAAATCGAAGAACTGTTCTGGACAATCGTCGGTCGATCGGAAATTCCTGTGGTCGACCGATGGAGCTCTCGGTCGACCGCATCGGTCGACCGACCAACTCTCTGTTGCATGCTTATGAAAGATCAAATGAGCGGTCGACCGATGCGGTCGACCGAAAACTGACACAGCAGAAAACTGGTATGCTGATTTAAAACACTGTTTAAAAATAGCAAATAAATTCTAAAAAATATAAAACTTTAGGGAATGATTGGTTATCAAAAAGGACCTCCCAAATGAAAAATATCATCATTTTATAAAATAGTCCAAAACATGAAAATATGAGATACTTGAATTTTAATGTTTTGACATAAACCAACTTTTGAAACTTTGTGAAATGTTTTTATAGACTTAGTAAAACATGTATAAACTGATATTGAAGTCTATAAACTAATAAGACAATATTTTCACAAAATTGCATATTCTATGCAATGTTATCAAAAACACAATAGAAAATATGAAATATTTAATTTCATATATATAACCATAAAAACTCAAAATACATGTACGTATATATATATAACTATATATATACATGGAAACTGAACATATATGTATATGTATGAAACCAAAACTTGTGTTGTTTATATATATAACTATATATATGCAAGGAAACCAATATAATGTATGTGTATATATGATTGAGCTTAAAGTACTAGCACACATAATATAAAACCTAAACTATTTACCCAAGCAATCTTGATCTTCAATAAGCTTGACTTGGTACACATGCGGATGAAGCTTGAACTTGATCTTTAACTTTGAATGCAATGCTTCACTCCACAATTCCGCCAACCTCCACTTGATATGATCGTTATGGCGCAATCCATCCATCCTCCAACTACGTTGTTTGTCTATAATAAATAAGAAAACACAAATACTAGATAAACAACATTAGAAGTAAATTATTTGTTAAACATCATCAAAACAAGAAGGCCAACAACTATGACACCAGTCTTGATAATTCCTAGCAGTGACAAGATATTTGTTGTCTACACGGATGCATCGTTGTTGGGATTAGGAGGCATATTGATGCAGACTCAGAGAGTAGTTGCGTACATCTGATGATAGTTAAGGACTCATAAGCAAAACTATACCTCTCATGACTTAGAGTTGATGGCGGTGGTCTTCGAAATTAAAGTGTGGAGGCATTATCTTTATGGGGTATAGTTTGAGCTGTTTACAGACCATCAGAGCTTAAAGTACCTCTTCTCTTAGAAGGAACTCAACCAGAGGCAGTGACAATGGGTCGAGTTCATCAAGGATTATGAGTTTGCACTTCAGTATTATCCGGGGAAGGCAAACATCATGGCAGATGCGTTGAGTAGGAAGCGTCGTTACCAGATTGCATCTTTGAGATGTTCATTGTATAAAGATCTTTGTACACTCAGCCAATTTGACTTTAGGCTACAGATTGGCGGATGCAGTGTATTTTTAGGAGCGTTAGCTGTACAGCCATCATGGATGGACAGAGTGATTAGTGCTCAATTGGAGGACTCTTGGATTCAAATCCGAAAGGGGAAGATTTCCAAAGATCCCAAGATAGATTAGACCATTAGATCAGATAGGGGTCTTCGGATTAAGGGCCGACTAGTAGTGCCAGATAATCTATAGTTGAAGAAAGATCTATTTGATGAGGCACACCATACCAGGTACACTGTGCATCTAGGTACAACCAAAATGTATAAGGACTTGAAGAGACATTTTTGATGGAACGGCATGCTTACAGATATTGCGAAGTATGTAGCGAAATGCTTTTCCTATCAATAAGTGAAGGAATAACATCAAAGAGCCATAGGCACCCTACAGGCTTTACACATTCTTGAGTGGATGTGGGCATATATTTCGATGGGTTTCATTATGGGATTGTTGAGGTCTACCAGAGGGAATGATTCTAATTGGGTGATTGGTGATCGATTGACGAAGTCGGCCTACTTCTTGCCAGTTAAGACGACCCACACGGTGGAGACTTATGCGAGGATTTTTATCCGAGAGATAGTACGTTTGCATGGAGTTCCAGAGATGATTATATTTCATCGTGGCTCAGTTTTCACATCTCATTTCTAGAAGAGCTTCCAGAATTCTATCGGCAGCCAGCTTGCATATAGCAGCATATTCCACCCATAGACAGATGGTCAAACAGAGAGAGTGAACTAAGTATTGGAAGATATGCTTCGGGCATGTGTGTTGGATTTCCAAGGCAGTTGGGAGGATCATATACCATTAATTAAGTTTGCCTACAATAATAGTTACCAATCTACTATTAGCATGGCTCCTTATGAAGCATTGTATGGGAGACCTTGTAGATCTCCGATTTGTTAGGCAGACCTAGAGGACAGCTTGCTACTTAGACCAGATCTTGTTAGGAAAACTTTAGAGAAAATAACATTGATTTGAGAGCGTATTCTTGTAGCCCATAATCGACAAAAGAGTTAGGATCAAAGGCGACGGCCGTTAGACTTTCAAGTTGGAGATTATGTATTGTTGAAAGTATCACTAATGAAGGGTGTCCAACGGTTTGGCAGACGAGGAAAACTTGCCACGAGATATATTGGGCTGTTTAGGATTGTTGATTGTGTTGGAGCTATTTCATACCAGCTAGACCTTCTAGTGTCGATGTTCTGTGTACATGATGTTTTTCATGTTTCTATGCTTAAGAATTCTTCTGCGATGAGGAGCAGCAGAGGGTGTTTAATGCACTTGATTTAGAGCTTCAGACGGATTTGACTGCCATTAAGGTTTTGTAGGGGGAGTAAAGATCGGGTCTCGATGCGAGATTTGTATTGATAAGAATGACTTATTACAAATAATGAAATCCAAGATTTACCTCAAAAGTAGAGAGAAGGCTCTCTTATTTAACATGTGTTCTTTGGTAATGATAGGACACCTCCCTCGATGCTTGTGTTGGGTTTGCTTCCCTTAAACGATCCGATCGAAGTTACGGTTGAGGTTCAGTATGCAGTAGAAGCTCTGGTGTGATTGAGTTTGATAAATACCCGAGCCTGATGATTATCAAAGCCGAATACTTAGAGAAGGCTAATATGCAAGAGTTTACAAAGAGGCAAGAGTCTCAAATCTGAGAGTTCAGATTGAGTCTACTTCAACAATCCAAGCAAAAAGCTAAGAAAGTTCTACCAAGCAAGCCAATGAGAGAGCTTTGGAGATGCTAAGCTTTTTAAGTGAGACTGACAGGCTTGTAGGCAACCTTGAGAGCTGCTTGAACATTCGAGCAAGCTTGTAGGTGAGCTTGGTGAATAGGTAGGGCCAGCTAGTGGGTCCCTCGAGCATGTGAACTAATGTTTCTTAGCAAGTTGGGTTTGTGCGGGCGAACTCTTTGTAGGTGAGCTTGACTTGTGCAGGCGAGCAAGATGTTCAAGCGAGGTCGAGTTCGTATTACGAACTCAATAATCAGGCGAGCTTGACTCGTGCTAGTGAGTCAAGTAAACAGGCGATATTGGCAAGGTTTGGCATGTGTAGGCGAGCCAAACAAACATGTGAGATTTAGCTTGCAAGCAAGCTCTGCGTGTTGCCGAGCTTTGGATTGCAGGTGAGCTCTGGTTGGCCTTATGAATGCAGGCGAGATTGACTTGTGCTTCCAAGTCAAGAAAAGTAGGCAAACTTTGCTTGTACTATAGGCGAGCTTTAGCTTTGCAGGCAAGCTCTGCTTGGCATTTTGCTTGCTTTGAGCACGCAGGCGAGCTCTAATAGGTGAGGTTTGAGCTCTCTTGTGTAAAGACAATTTTTATTGCCTACAAAACCCACTTTAAAGTTTTCAGACCAAAATTAGATTGTATGTGGTCTAGAACACTTTGAATGAAGAGGGTCACTGCTCATTGGTTTGGTCCAATTTGAGCCCCTTGGTTGAGTTGAGCTTTTCAGGCGAGCTTGATGAAGTATAGGCGAGCTCGAGTCTTCGGTCGAGCTCAAGCCATTGGCATGAAAGCTCCAAATGCGTGGGTGAGATCCAAATATGTAGGAGAGCTCTTACTTGCAGGCGAGTTGAATCATTGCAGGCGAGGATTAAGCTTGTGAAGGCGAACTTTGTGCTTGTAGGCGAGCCCTTGCGCTTGCTAACTAAGGCGACGCCTCGTCTTCACGTGCTCGATCTGAACCATGGATTTAGTGTCGTTCTTAATCTCAACCGTCGATTTGATGAGAGATTGTGCTCGAACCGCCAGATCTTGGCCGTTCATGTGGAATTTTAAACGTCCCGCCTCTCTCGCGGCCGTTCGATTAAAATTGGCGAATATTGACTATTGAGATTTCACCTATATAGTGCGCTCGTCTCCCTCATCAGGTGATCGTTGTGCTATCAAACTCTTTGCTCAAGTTTTCGAAGAAACTCAAAGCTCTTATGCTCATTTCTCTTCAAACTCACCATTGCCCTAAGAGTGAAGGTGTCTGCTTCGAAGGGCAAGAAGGAAGTTTCTTCCTCCTTCACCGCCGCCAAGGTTACTGCTGCCACCCCTGGCATGGTTCAAACTCACCACGGTAAGTCTAGGGGACTGACAATGAAGAACACGAACAGACTCCTGTTCATCTTCTAACAAACTTCGTCTATTCAGGCGAGGCCCTGCTATTCTGGCGAGCTTAGCTATCAGGTGAGCTCCTACCTTGTCAGGCGAGCTTAGCTATCAGGTGAGCTTTGTTAGCTCACCTGTTTAAATGAACCTTGCCTAGACATTGTAGGCCGCTTGTTTCAACAACTTAGAGAATTTTTCAACTTTTGAATCAAAGTTTCTAATTTACTCTCGTCGTATTTCGTAGCTCGAGAGGAGGGCCCAGTTGTTAGGCCTCACAACCTAAGATCATGTGGGAAGAGACATCTCTCTAGAGAGGAAGCGGACCGATATGAGGAGATTGCCCACAAGAGGAGGCCAGCGAGATTGGAGTCTGAGCCTATTTTGATATCTGATGACGAGGAGTTTCCCACTCCGGTGTTCGCTCGGACATATTCCCCACAGCCCTAGTGTAAGCTTGGCTTTCCTGACCCGGCCAACATAGAGGGTTCTGGATGGAGTCCACCCGTCGATGATGATGGACCACTCCCCTAATTTTATCCCATTGCCACGATTGCCCCTAGCCAAAAATATGCTTACCCGGACTCTGGATCCGCGTAAGGCCTCCTCCAAACTTTGGAGAATGCTATGAATCAAGCAGCCTCCATAAATACTAAAGTGTTCGTATTTGTATTTGTTTAAAATTATCCGTCTCTACTCCATAGGGGTGGTAAATGATCGAATCGAATTGAATACTAAAGTGTTCGTATTTGTATTTATTTAAAATTATCGAATTCGAATATGGACTCTAATATTCATATATCTAGTTTTTAGAATTCGAACTCGAATACTTGGTATTTAATAAATATTCATGAATATTCACGAATACTTATCGAATATCAAAGTATATTTATTACACTAAGAAATATGATTTTCAAATAGTATTAAAATTCATAAAAAAATAATTCCTTTATAATATATGATGTAAATATATTTAAATCAAGATTTTAAGTAGAAAACAAATTTAAGATTATTTAAGTCCTAAAATTAGTAATAAGTAGGAATGGTAAGTGGGTTAAAAATATGACATCATATGTGCAATAATACAAATAATAAGTTGTGATCAAATTTTAAACGAATATTTAATAGACAAAGGAATCGAATATACATCTGGTTAAATTCTATTCGTTAGTAAACTTGAATACTAAAAAATATTTTTTTAGTGGTAAATGAACCACTGAATCGAATATGACCGAATAGTTATTCGAACAATTATCGAACTATTATTTAATTATTTGGTTCATTTCCACCCCTAGCTAGCCATACTATTCCCCATAGTATGATGAGTTATTGGAAAGTTTCTTTTAGTCTTAAGGCTAAAATTTCTTTCCTACCTTTAGCTGTTTGACGCGTCGGGTTTAGTTAATTACAACTGTTAAGTCGTAATTAGGTTGGACTTGTCATTAAGTGTAACAACTTAGCCTGAAATGACCGATCACTTGCATGAGTGATAGGGAGAGGGTGTGAATAACGAAGCATCGCTTGGTAGGTTGCCATCAGGGAAACGATAATGCACATCTCTTGGTAGGCCATTATCGATGAACAACGTCATTTGCGGGAATGACGGTGTTGGGATAATCAATCATTTAGGGACGTATGAGTGTGATGACTGATTGATGTAGGAGCCATCGCATGGTAAACTACTACCCATCGATTGTTCTAAAATTATTAAAACGCTTGGAATGGATCAGATCGTTCAGGGACGTATGAGTGTGACCACAAATAGGATTAGCGAAGTCGACTTTTAGAGGTAATCATTAACATGATAGTTGTATGGACCCACCATCCTATTAGGGAGGATTGGTGGCTGATTTTATGAGAGGTTTGATGTTAACATGATGGAATTGTTGAGACCGGAGCGGCTTTGAGGACCTACCATCCTATTGAAGAGGATTGGTAAGTTGATTAGATTCTCGCGATTAGAGCGACTTTGAGGACTTACCATCCTACTGGAGAGGATTGGTAACTTAATTATCAGAGGTGTGATATTAACTTAATAGTAGGAGTTTGTTGTGATTTTGAGCAACTCTGTGGATTTACCATCCTATTGAAGAGGATTGGTAAGTTGCTTTGTCAGAGGTGACTATTAAGGTGATAATTTTGGGGGAAACCGCCATCCTATTGGAGAGGATTAGCGAGGGACTTTGACTTTGACCCTAACTATCTGGAGGTTTGACCAAGTAGAGGTTTGAGACGATCCTAATTGTTTAAAGGTTTGATCGTTCCATTTAGTGACCTCTTATTCATGGAATGAATCGAGAGGAGATTTTAGCTTTGGTCCTAACTGTAGGAAGGTTTGACCATGTTGGGTGTAAAAATTGACTTCCCGATGAGGGGTTGTTTGTATTTATAACATTGGCTTATTACAAACTAATGATCAATGTTTACAATAGAGGAAAAGAGGAATGGCCCTTCTTGTTTAACGTAGGTTCGTTGGCAGTGGTAGAATGCCTTCCTTGGTGCTCGTGCCGAGTTTGATTCCATTGGACGATATGATCGAAGTTGCGGTTGAGTTTCCGTACGTAGTAGAAACTCCAGAGTGATTGGGCTCGAGTCTACCCGAGGCCAAACATGTGCTTTCTTGTGGGCCGACTACTTGGGAAGAGCTACTATGCAAGAGCTTGCAAAGCTCCTAAGAGCCTCAAGTATAAGAGCTCAGGCGAGTCTGCAAAGGGCTACTATGCAAGAGTCTGCAAAGAGCTTGAGAGCCTTAATTCTGAGAGGTCAGACGAGTCTCCTTCAACAAGGTAGCCTTTAGCAAATGAGCTAAGTTTCAACCTTCAAAAGTGGGATTATTAGCCATCCAAAACCAAGCAGCCAATCAACCCCTTTCATGTTGGCTGAAAGTGGCTTTAAATATGCAAAGGATAGCATGGGCTATCCCTTGGTTTATGGGATTTGACCACTAGTAGGGGTGAGGGAGCCAGTCGCCCTAGTTGTGGGATGTGACCACCTAGGGGGCCTAACAGTTGCCCTAGCTATGGAATATGACCACCTAGAGGGCCTAACAGGCACCCTAGCTATAGGATGTGACCACCTAGAGGGTACTATTAGCCTCCCCCTTCTTATAGCTGTTAATGGCTGGCCAATTCCTTGATTTGTGGGATATAGCCATGCTTGGTGAGGAACGCCATGCTCTCCCTGTTGAAATGTAGGATATGACCACCGATGTGATTGTTCCCATACTCTAAGTGGGTAGTTGATAGTGCTAGCTGGTTTCTAGCTATCAGGCGAGCTTAGTCCACACAGGCGAGGTGCAGGCTGTCGGGCGAGCTTGGCCTCCAGACAAGCTCAAGCCATGCAGGCAAGCATGGCCTTCAGGCGGGCTTAAGCCTACAGGTGAGCTTTTAGCTCAAGCGTGCGGGTTTAACAACCAGGCGAGGTTAGGCTCGTGCTGGACGACTCAAGTGGGCCCTAACTAGTGCTGGCGAGCTAGATGGGTTCGCTTTGCTTCGGGTCGACTGAGACCACCCTTCGTGTCGACATGAGGGTGTCGTCTCATGGTGCGGATTGACACCGCCCTTCGAGTTGACACAAAGGGTCTCAGCCATTTGGTCTTCAAAGTGAAGAGGCTCTTGGCGAGTCGACTCTGGGAAGGGGAGTCGACTAAGTCCGCCCTTCGAGTCGACTAAACGGGCTCGGCTTAGGGTCTCTGGGTCTCAAACGTTGAGTCAACTAAGGCTGCCCTTCGAGTCGACAAAGGGGTCTCGGCTCGGGGTCTCTTGATTCTCGAATCAATTAAAATCGCCCATCGAGTCGACACGAGAGGTCTCGGCTTGGGCTCTCATCCTAAAGTCTTCAAGGTAAGGGTGAGTCATCACAGGGAGTCTCGTCCACTTAGTCTCGTGGTCTTGAACTTTGAAGAGGCGGATGTTGCCCTTCGAGTCGACATGAGAGTTCTCGGCTCTTTGGTCTCTTCTTGATGTCTCCGTGGAGAGGGTGAGTCATCATAGGGGGTTTCGACCACTTGGGGTGTCGTCTTGAGGTCGGTGGAGGTGTCGACTTCGAGGGTGTTGTCTGACACCGCCCTTCGAGTCGATGAAGGAGGGGCTCGACCACCTTCAAGGTGATGAAGGGTTTCTATCACATTCGAGTCGGCTTCAAGAGGACTAAGTCGGCTAGACCCTAAGGGAGTCGGCTGGAATATGGATTGAGTCGGCTAGACCCTAAGCGAGTCGGCCTACCTTAACACATGTGGACCCTTGAGCTCTTATGCCTGTTCCAAGTTGTTGTGCAGGGATAAAGGCATTTTATTGCCTACAAGACCCCTTCCAAAGTTTTTAGACTTGAATCAGGTCGTATGGGGTCTGGAATACTTTGGATATGAAGACCTGCAAAATGATCATCGTGCAGACGGAGCGAGGCACCATCCAATCGAACTCGGTGAGATTGAATTATTCAGTCGCTACTAACGATTACCAATTAGGATTTTTAGCAAACCCTTAGCTATCAACGGATTTGATTTGCCTCTACCGATTTCCGTTTGAATCGCGATAGCTATACTATTCCCCTCAGTATGATGAGTTATCGAGAAGTTTCTCTTAGGCTTAATGATAAGATTTCTTCTCTTCACTTAGCCGTTTGAGGTGACGAGTTGGGTTAATTACAATCGTTAAGTCATAAGTAGGTTGGGTCGTTTGTAAAATGTAATGACTTAGCCTGAAATGATCGGTCACTTGTAGGAGTGGTCGGATAAAGTGTCAACAGTGTACATAGTTTGGTAGGTCGATATCGACGAACAACGTCATTTGCGAGAATGACAGTGTTAGGGGAATCAAATTGTTCAGGAGCGTATGAGTATGATAATTGATTAATATAGTAGCCATCGCATGGCAGGCTACTACCCATCGATTGTTGTAAGAATGTTAGAATTTTCAAAAAAGGATCAGGTCGTTCAGGGATGTATGAGTGTGATGACTGATCGAACGATGTTATTTATGGGAATGACGGTGTTGGCTATTAAAGGTAATTGTTAATGTGATAGAAATTATCATGATCGGAGCAACTTTGAGGACCTACCATCCTATTGAAGAGGATCAGTAAGTGGATTTTATCAGAGGTATAGTGTTAACATGACAGTGGGAGTGGGTCTGTCACCCTGTTGAAGAGGATTAACGGGGGAAATTTAGAGACGACTATCAGAGGTGATCGTTAACTTAACAGTTTTGGGGATCCTCCATCCTATTAGAGAGGACTGGCGAAGGAATCTGGCTTTAGCCTTAACTGTAGAAAGTTTGACTAAGTGGGAGTTTGGGATGATCCTAACTGTTTAAGGGTTTGATCGCTTAATTGGTGGAACTCTCATTCGTTGAAAGAATCGAGAGGGGATTTTAGCTCTGGTCCTAATTGTAGGAAGGTTTGACCGAGTGGGAGATGTAAGGAGCAGTTTAACCTCATGCACCAGTGGGAGGTTCTTAATCAATTTTATCATGATTAAGAGTGGATTATTCGGATGGTTGGTTTTTATCTGGAACAACCAGCTTATTCTGGGTTATCCTTAAGAATATCATATGTAGTATTCTCCAGGAACTTTCCGTTAAAGGTAGGGAACAATTTATACTCGTATAATAGTTAGAGTATAGGAGGAGCAGTTTATACTCATATACTTGTCAAAGTGTAGGAGTAGTAGTTTATATTCGTATACTTGTCGGAGTGAAAAGGAGTAGTTTAGCCTCATGCCAGAGGAAAGCAAGTCATTCATTGACTTAGGAATGAGTATAACGATGTTGAATGGAATAATGACACATCATATGGTAGGACACCATTTTCGATCGGGGTGTTCATTGCATGGTAGAAAAAAACTTGACTATCAGAGGTGATGATAGTTCATGTGGGCTTGTTGCCCTAATGAAGAGGATCAACGGGGGAATTTGGAGGAGATTAGTTATCAGAGGTGACTGTTAACATGATAACTTTTTGTGTTGACCCATCTTCCTATTAAAGAGGGTCGACGGGTGAGTTCAGTTTGAATCGTCATGACTCCATCAGAGAGAAGAATTAAGGTAGTATATGGTTTTGCAGATATACCGAGACCAACCCCACTCTGGCGAGAATCAGGATTAAAGGGTAAAGATGCCTTAGTTGACCTCGCGAGAGTTGAAGGATGAAATCCTCTGCTAACATATTACCCATTCGGGTAGACCGTCTCTACTATGAATGAGTATGAAGCTACTGTCGGATGCAGGTCTTCTGGCAATTGACGCATTTAAGCATCACCTATCATCTTTGGCCAATAGTAGCCAAGTCTTCATAGTTAACCCCACGGTTTAGGTTTGATTTGGTGAACTCGGCAGACGCCATCGTGGGCTTCTTGCGCTTTGAATAATTAGCCCTCTATTGTGAGAGGGTTTGGATGAGGAAGTAGTTTTCACTACCAAAGTGAAATTGCTTTGGTCATCACCTCCTTCAAATCCACGTGGCTCTTAAGTATCCATACGCTTGAACATGCTCTCGACTTATCCTCCTTGGCAGATTAAGTCTTTCCACAAGCAAGCTATGACAGCACCCATGTTGGGCAGAATGTTAATGGAGAGATTGTTCCTGTACATCTTGATAAGAGTGGTCTCAGAAATCTGATCAAGTGTATGTAGTGATCGGTTCCTGAACCTCTTAACAAAGTTACTTACAAACTCTGTCTTCTTCTGCTTTACAGCTAACAGGATGGCCACATATACTTCTTTATCATTGTCAAAGAATCTAGCCATGAAGAGCCCATCCATGTCCTTCTAGCAAGTGATAGATCCAGGCTTTAGTCTACGGAACCATTCAAAAGCGACCCCCTTGAGGGTACTAATGAACAGTCGAGTCATAATAGGATCATTCCCTACTACGTGTCTAGTTTGTGCCTGGAAGTAGTAAATGTGTTGGGTAGGAGAACTCTTGTCATCGAACTGCACGAGGTCCAGTGGCTGAAACTTTGACGGGTAGGAGACTGTATCTCATTCGATCAGATATAGTCTAACAACCCCCAGCTGGTTCACATCCTTCTGGAGCTTCAAGGTGTCGAGTTGACTTTGGAACTCATCAAGCCTTTTGTCCCATTGGGTTATGACCCGAGGATGATGCTCCTCCAGATGACTCGGATAAGGAGTGAGAAGGAGTAGGCACCCGCCCTTTGTGCTTCGAGGGTTTACGTGAAGCCCGCGAAGTCCTATCTCTCTTCTTCTTCTTCTTCTCGCTTGGAAGTTGTTCCAACATCTCCTTCAGGGAGTTGATGGTTGCTTGTTGCTTGTCGAGTCCCCTGGATATCTCATCAGGGATGTTGGTTATGTGCACTTTCACGCTTTCACCCAGAAATGAGCTTGAAGCCTAAGACGTTGCCAATGCCGAGCAATTATCATCATCGTCATCAGAGACGGGTGCTTGGCGCGTATAGTCAAACGGAACGGCCACCCCCATTTGGGTGCGAGTACGTTGGTGGATACCTTCACGCTCAATGGCCTTGGACTTCCCCGTCATATTGACAGTTGTGGTAGGGATCTCCACAACATCAGAAGCTTTTCTCTACTAACGATGACGTCTTTGGTGGAGAGGTCTCATCTTTGATGGTTTCTAGAAGAGTCTCTCGAACACCGATAGCTTTGGTGTATCGTAACACTGGCAATCAACAAGTATTACCTAGATAAGTCTCTCGCAATAACACTGAGGATTTGCCTTGTGAATAATGTGCTTGCGAATCAGATGATCCCTGAGATCCCCTGTAGGTTGGTGGTGGTGAACTTCAGCGTCGGAAAGACCAGACGAGAAGTCGGGTGAAAGAGGCTCAAAAGAGACGACATGAGGACACCTGGGAAATTCCCTAAGTGTCGGATTCAGCCAACCTCACCAAGACAGGTGAGGTCTGGCATGTGGACGAGCTCCAACCGACAGCAGGCGAGTTCGAGCCATATACTTGTTCAGGCGAGTTGTGCTCGTTGTATGAAGTTTGACTGCTCGAGGGCATCGTTCGCCTGAGTCTTGGAACTCACCTGATTTAGGCAGCTCGCTTGACTCGGTCTGGTGCCTTAAAGAATGGAGTCTGCTTGATATGAGAGGAGGCCCACCTAAAGTGTCGAACTCGCCCGAGACACCAAGTCTGCTAGTTTTGGGGACTTTACCAATATAGGGGAACCCCCCTGAGTGTTAGGCTCTCCTAACTGACGCGATTCGCTAAAACTAGGAACTTTGCATTCCTGTCTAGCTCTCCTTAGGCCTAAATAGGAAGTGAAGGCTTGGGCTCCTTAGCGGGTGAGGAGCTTGTCATCGCCGTCGCTGGGCTCTTTCGGAGAAGGGGGACTTATGTCGATGGTGAAGGCGTGGTCCGCGTCGACACGTACCACAATCTCCTCATGCATGGGGAACTACGCGGGCTGCTTGGGAACCTATCGAGTAGTCTGTTGGCTTGCTTGGTCAGCCGTCGGCTAGCTTGCCTGGTTAGCCTTCGACTGGCCTAGCTGGTTGGATGTCAGCTAGCGGGCTTGGTGGGCCGTCGACTAGCTCACCTTGTGGGTTATCGACTGGCCTGCCTGGTTGATCGTTAGCTGGCTGGCTTGGTCGGTTGTCGATTGGCTTGCCTAGTTGGCCGTTGGCTGGCTTGCCTGTGGACCATTGACTGGCCTGCCTAGTGGATCGTCGACTGGCCTACCTGGTGGGCCGTCGACTAACTTGCTTGGTCAGCCGCCGACTTAGCCTTAGTTAGTTTGGGGGAGACAGAACCCCCTAGTGTAGATCCGGTAGAGCTCTTGGGCATGGCTTCCTCGTTTGCTTAGGATCGGGCCACATGCATTACTTGGCATTGTCAGCGAGAAGCTTTACTGCTAGAGGATGAGGAAGATAAGTACTCCTCGTACTTATCTTGGTCGAACTCAATTATGAGGGACTCGATGGTTGTCCCTTCCAAAACGCCGTTGTACTCCGCCACCACCATTTCGGTTGAAGAAACGGTTCCTCCCACTGCGGTCGTCATCTTCTGTTGGGTGTAAAAATTAACTTCACGATGAGGGGAAGTTTGTATTTATAATATTGGCTTATTACAAACTAATGATCAATGTTTACAATAGAGGAGAAGGGGAATGGCCCTTTTTGTTTACCGTGGGTTCGTTGGCAGCGATAAGACGCCTCCCTCGGTACTTGTGCTAAGTTTGCTTCCCTTGGAAGATACGATTGAAGTTGCGGTTGAGCTTCAGTACGCAGGTGGAGGAGATCATCTACATTCCTTGAGCTTCATTTTAATCCATCTCTCCATCTTGTTATCTATAGAGAAGTTTTCTAAACTCAATTTCTAGCTTTGAATTTATATTATTTGATTATCATTCTATTAGTATTTATATTTGAGGTTAGTTGATTTAATTTCACTCATTGTTTACACACACCCACTTGAGCTTATTGTATTTTCATACATAGTATATTTGGGTTTGTGAGAGTTGTAACAATTGAGTGTGAGCTACATTGAGTTCTCATCTATTGTAGAGAACATATTTGTTGTTACATTGTTAGTATTGTAAAGTTTTCGATGAGCTAGAAAACCGAGTGTGAGTAGTGAACGTTGATCAGTGAGCGTTGAAAATCGACATTGTGAGTGATTGTGAATGTTGATCGGTGAACGTTGAAAACCGACATTGTGAGGTGTAAATGTTATTCGGGTGAGCGTAGAAAATCCGGTTGTGATAGTGGATTTCTCCCCGGGAGTGGGGAACGGAGACGTAGGACAGAAGGTCCGAACTCTGTGATCATATTGTGTGTTTGCATTATTTATATTTCCCTATCATAATTGTATCTTTAGTTTAGATTGTTTATCCTTGTGTTGTTTATATATCCTTGTATATGTTTCACCATATAGAATATATCTCTTTGTTAATATTGCATATTCTTGCTCATAACATATTGTATATACATCTTGTAAGAATAATTTATTAATTAGTTTTAATTAGCATAAAATTGGATTAGATTAGCATAAGACCCTAATCACCCCCCCCCCCCCTCTAGGGTCCAACATAGGGTAC
This sequence comes from Asparagus kiusianus, assembly GCA_022839385.1. Taxonomy (NCBI): domain Eukaryota; kingdom Viridiplantae; phylum Streptophyta; class Magnoliopsida; order Asparagales; family Asparagaceae; genus Asparagus; species Asparagus kiusianus. Next base: position 35,926 of record BQKN01000452.1, on the reverse strand, counting down.
CTTCTCCGTGTATGTTCACTTAATTCACAATGGATACATCTCATTGTCACTTATTGCCTTGATGCCTTAAATGGATTTCCTGGACCATCTGTAGGGTCCCTCCTTCTAGCTTGTTTGGGCCTGCCCATATTCCTCCTAATATTATGAGACAACACAGATCCCTCCTCTTGAAGGTCCCAAAATTTACAACCTTGCACAGGGTTTAACAAGCTCTCATAAGCATGTTTGTAAGCTTCACTTTTGTACCAATGAGCAACAAAATCATCTGGAGTCTTTCTCATGAACAATATTGCACTAATGACGTGGGGACATGGAATTCCAGTCAAGTCCTAAACCCTACGAGAACAAGTTTTTTCACCCAAATTGACCTCATGACCAACCCCTTATGATGTATCTCAAGTCCACTATAGTCATTCATTCCAGACCAACATGTTTGACAATGTAATTGTTCTTGATAAGCCTCTTTGATTTTCTTGCTTATTCTGAGTGCAATACCCCCTCCCCCCCCCCCCACCACCACCACCACCACAAATTTCTCTATCAACTTCTTCTTTACTTGCATCCTATCCATCAAAGTATGTCTAATGTCTTCTAACATAGAAATTATTGGTTTGTATCTTGCAAGAAGGATGAACGAGTTGAATGTTTCTGCTATATTGTTGTCAACACTGTTACATTGGCTATGACATTTAAAATGTGACTTACAAAAGGTGTGAGAATTCCTTGCCATGAAGTCCTCATATGCTTTTTCAGAGTAATCCTTTAATTTAGCAACCTCTCTTGCAAATCCCTCATTCAAGTTGCCTTCACGCAATACCAAACTTGTTTTTGAAGAGTTCTACCAATATGTGTTTTCCTCCAATTGGAATAAATGTGTCTTGCATATTGTCTATGCTCCACTTAGGGCCAAACTTCATGTATAGCTGGAACTAAACCCTAGTTAAACACAAAAAACATGCACACTAGTTAGACATACAACAAATAGAGATTCAATTAAACCCTACATGAAATTAGTATTACCTTTTGTTAGTCTGAAATGATAGTCCATCCTTCTCCCTCTCCTATATTGAGATCATTAGATAAGATTCTTATAAACTATTGCCAAGAGCTCCTAGTTTCACCCTCCACAACAGCCCACGCAATTGACCACATTTGATTATTATCGTCTCTCCCAACGACACAAAGCAATTGCCCACCACATGAATGTTTAAGAAAGCACCCATCAAGTCCAAATATAGGTCTACGATTATGGTCAAACCCCTTTTTCATGACTGAGAACACATGAATGAATTTTATATGAGCTAAAAACATGAACATAGAAGCTTTGGTAAAACATCAATATTTTCTAACATATACTTAAAACTTTACCTGCAAAGCACACGTAGAATCTCTAAAAAACCCTGATTATGATGAGTCCTCTTGATCTGTAACCTTCAAAATGCATGTAGTGCCGTCATTACTCCTTAAAAACTCTCTCATGTATGGCTTTAACAGACCATATTGCTTCTTAAACAATCCTTCTACTGCATTCACAACCTTATTCTTTTTTCTCATACATTTCCTTAAATCCACTATGATCTCATATTCTTTTAGCATATCTGCTTTCATGTCTTTAGGGTTGAACTTAGGATCTCTTAAAAAAATTCAATATATTTTCCAGCAAGCTAGCTTTTTGTGATTAGCCTATTTTTGAATGTCCTGCTACATGTATGATAAGGGTGCATGCTATTGATTTTCCAAGCAATGACATCATCATGACAGGGTCCTGCATTTAGCTATCAATAGCAGAGTGCACAAGTCACATTCAATAGCCTCTTATCAGTTTTTCCATAAACCATGTCATTGTGTTGTTGTATGGAGTAATTTAATATAGCTTCTTTTAAAATTTTCCTTAACGTGAACTTCAATCATGCTGTCAACTTAACATTTTTCATATCAACTTCTTCATTAAAAAAGACATATTTGACCTTTGCTACCTTTTTTAGGAATCTCTGGACAAGAGTTTCTTCTTCATCACTTGCCATTACGGGACCTTCATCATCACTTTTTCTAGGATCTAATTCATATCCACCATCATAGATTGTCGAATAATCTAGTCATGATTCAGGAAGATCAGTGGTTGATGACCTTTGAACATTATCTGTGTTGTCAACTCTTGAATGCAAATTTTTATGAGGTGATGTTGATGAAGTTGGAGCCTCAGCTTCAACTGATGTAGATATATTAGCATTAACCACTCTAGTAGGTCTAACAATGTTAAAACTCATGGAAGAGTCTGTATCAACACCTCTCCCAATACTGCATCAGAGGTTAAAGCAATGTTGCCCATCTTTTGACTTAAAATCTCCTTATTGTATTTCCTAATCTCATTCAATTCCTCATCTTCACTACATAGTGCTTCTTGAGCTTCTATATCTGCAACTTGAAAAGAATCATCACTGTGGGCACCGTCATCCTCATTCACTACCCCTAGCTTCATTATCTGGTTCAGGTGTCATTGCCCTCCACATTAGGCACGTTGGGCAAAACATCAACATTTTTAAACTGAACTTCAAAGTGAGAGCCACCCATCTTCTTTCTCTTGCACAATCTTCTTTATTATCCTTACCAATATTGCTAAACTCATCAAAAAGATCATCTTCATCAAAGTCAACATCATTCACTGCCTCCCTAGGATCAATTCTGTAATTCTCATCCTTCACAGAGTCGTCACTATCACTAGATGAAGTTGATTGTTGTTGTACACTTAACATTTCATCTAAAGTGGTTGAGGCACTTGTTTGTTGAGGTAGAGTTTCTCTAAAAGTTGAAGGATTGGTTGCCTTCCTCTTGGGTGTTACTTTCTTCTTGAAAGTTGAATGATTAGTTGCCTTCCTCTTGGATGTTAGTTTCTTGGGTATTCGTTTTGTCCTCCTAGTCTCATTTGTCACTTTCTTTTAAGGAGTTTTGGTGGTTGCTTGTTGTGCATGCACATCTGCCTTATCACCATTAAGAGTAGCATTAGTAGTAGTGGCATTAATAATAGTAGCTTCTTGTGCTTGTGCTTGACTTGGTTGAGTTATTGATCCATCAATTGGTTGATTCACACCTTCCAACAACAACACATCATAAGCATCTCCAATAACTTCTACAGGTTCTTCTACTGCAAGATCAACAAAGATTTTAATTGCCTTCACCCTTTCAGCATGTTCTAACATTTCAATTAAGAAATCTTCATCATTTAGAGACCTCAATCTACCATTGACAACTCCTACACTAGGAATACAATAGAACAAGCAGTTGGCATTGTTATACCTAATTGCTTTAACCTCATTCATTAGCCTTTCTATATTCAGTTTATCTTTATCGATAAATCTAACATCAAATCTACTACCAGTATAATCCACTACACAGCCAAGCGGGAAATGTCATCCGTGTCTGATTTTAACCATGATTTTGACACCCATCTGAAACATCACAATCAAAAACCTAATTTACACTAAACCATGAATTTCAACCCATCAACTAACCCTAGTCATCCTTAATGACCATCTAATTACTAAAACTAGTTTCAAAAATATGAAATTTGCACTCACCATTTTCGTCATGCTAAAGACGACGAAATAACCCTAATAGCCTCTTCGGCCTCAATGTAGATGGAAGATATTCTCTTAGATTGTCTATAATTGGGGGATGATCACGTTCTCACGCTCAAGGGGAAGATAGGGAAATAAGAGAATGGGGGGGGGGAATTTTCTTCTGGGTATTCTTTTGGGAAATAAGAGAATGGGGGAAAATCCTTCAACTCCTTCCCGCTAACACTAGCCACGCTGGATGACACGTTGAGCCCACGTATGCATCACATGAGTACTTGGTGTGAAAATTGAAGAAGAAAATAAGAATAAATTTTGTAATAAATCTCCCTAACTAGCTTAGAAAAAGAATGAATATAATCTCTCTTTGCAATCTCTCTCTAACTAGCTTAGAAAAAGAAATTATAATTCTCTTCGATCGGTTTCCCGATTTACAAAAGAAGGAAGGGATCGACAGAGATCCTTCCTTTTGTTTAAAACTGGGCTTTTCTTAGTGTCGATGGGAGTTTAGACTTTGTATCCCATTGACGATCCGAAAGCTTCGACTCGTGGAACACGAGTAAATCCTCATAGTTGGATGTTAAGGAGAAGAACTTGCGAGGCAAGTTTAAAACTCTTAACGAATTAAAAAACTCAAAACAAGTTTAAAACTCTTTGAAAGAGTTAATTTGATCCAACCTAAAGGGGTTCACAAGCCAAGAAGACGCTCCAAAGCTCTGAAATCTCCCAACTCTATGTTGTCGAAGACCTCTCTAATCCGAGGAAGAGATCGGCTCCCTAGAAAAAGATCCCCTTTTAAGCTAATTTTTTAGCTATTTATAGGGGATTAAGGGATGTAACTAATCCCTTAAATCACTCTTAAGTGAGGGTTGATCCCCTCAAATCGTGCAAAACTTTTGGAACGGTTCAACTCGTGTTTGAACGAGTCAAACGCGAAATTCGCATTCTGGGAATGGACTCTGCGTCTTGAACTCTAGACACAAAGTTGGCCTCTGCATTTGGAACTAAAAACGCGGAGGTGAGCTCCGTGTTTTGAACTTGAAACGCGATTCTAACATTAGCGTTTTGAACTTGAAACGCGATTCCGACCTTGGTGTTTTAAACTTGAAACACGTGTCTGACCTTGGTGTTTTGAACTTGCAACGCGAGCGCGACCTTGGCGTTTTGGCTTTGAACGCTAAGGCGAGCCCCGCATTTTGATTTGTAACACTGGGGTGAGCCCCGCATTTTGTCTTGAAACGTTGGGTGAGCCCCGCATTTTTTCTTGAAACGCTGGGATGAGAAAAATCGGTTTGCTTGGTACCAAGCACAAAAACTTGTGCTAGGTAGTGAGGTGGCATAATCGCCTCCACTCATTCAAATGGTTGTATATCCCCATGAACTTCTCAATCCATATATTAACATATAT
>BQKN01000452.1:6045-30546 GCA_022839385.1 Asparagus kiusianus | reverse complement strand
TATATATATATATATATATATATATAAACAAAATTACCAAATTGGTATATTTTATTTACCCTTAGTGACAGTTTGGCATATAATTTTTTTACCCTTAGCTGCCACATGTCAAATTTTAATTCGATTGTCACACATTAGCAATAAATACAAAAATAATAATTAAGATTTGGCATTAATTTGAAATTTAAATAGAACAAGGACTTAGATGCAGAAAGCACACATTTCCTTCCCAAAAGCGTCGATGCTTTCTCATCTTACCCAAAACCGAAACCGCTACTTTCTATTCCTCCTCCATCTTCGTATCCTAAATATCATTCGCCGATCTTTGAAAAAATGCAATTGAACCCAATTCTCAAGCGAAGAACGAATGTATCCCCTTCGCCGATATTCAGGAAACCCAATTTCAAGCCAAGGGAGAAGGATCATCTCGAAGAAGGATCATCTTTCGACATCATCAGGTACTTTATCAATCTTTTAGTTTCATTAATTACTCTCATAAACTCATAATTAGACAACGCTTTAATTCATTCTAGTTAATGAATATTTTTTATTTTTATTTTTTTAAAGGAATCAACTTAATTTTTATTTACTAAAAGTTTGATATAGTTTAGAATTATTAAATTTTATTTTCTAAGGGAATTATGAGGATCGCAAGCCTCTATTGAATCTTTTCCCTGTGTTCTTGGTCATAAGAACCTGGAAAACAACTCAAATACAGTAGACGAGAGAAGAAATTGAATGAATAGAGAGAAAATATGAGTTGAGGAAAAGAAAAAAATTCTTATTCATTTCCTGAGTAACAATTCTTACAACTTCTCCTTTTATACTACATACAGTTCTTCTCCTAAGAAGCAAAAGAAAGAAACAGACAGGGGTTGTGCACGTGCACAACAAAACAGAAAAAATAGAATTGAAGAAACAGTTGGAAAACAGTTGAGCTGGTATTTGAGCTGGCACTAATCTTGCTAATAACTCCTTCAATCTCTGATGACTTGCATTTAAGACCTTCACTTATGCATTTAAGACCTTTATTTGCATATCCACTGCGTATCAGTCCATATCAGCTATTATGTTGATATTTGCTAGGTTCAAGTAAGTTGACACTGCCAGCACCACATCCTGGATCCTAACAATTCCCCCCTCTTAATTTGGACCTTGTCTCAAGGTCAAAAGCAGGAAACCTCTTAATTAAATCCTAATAAGATTCCCAGGTGGCATCTAGGTGTGTACGTTGCTTCCATTTGACCAAGACCTGAGATATCAAATGATTTCCCTTGATAATTGACCTCCTGTCCAAAATTGCCTCTGGTTCATCAACTATTTCTTCCACATAAGAAGGAAAATCATCCTGAATTACTATATTTGAACCAACCTTTTGTTTCAACTGGGAAACGTGGAAAACAGGATGAATTTTAGCTTGAGCTGGAAGGTCAATTTTATAAGCAACCTCTCCTATTCTCTCTAAAACTTGAAAAGGTCCATAGAACCTAGGAGAGAGTTTATGAGGCTTATGTGAGGAAGCACTGATTTTTCTGTAAGGCTGAAGTTTGACAAACACCCAATCTCCAACACTGAAACTCCTATAGCTTCTATGCAAATCAGCAGACTTCTTCATTTGTTCAGCTGCACGCTTAAGGCTATCCTTCAGAAATTGTAGGGTGATGTCTCTAGAAAAAAGAGCTTCATCAACTGCCTGCACCTTACAACTTTTGGGAATGTAGGAGAGCAAAGAGGGACGAGGCCTGCCATACACTGCTTCAAAAGGGGTAGTTTGTGTAGACACTCTCCAAGTGGTATTATACCAAAATTCTACCAAAGGAAGCCACTGACCCCACTCATTGGGTTTATGACAACAAAAACATCTCAAATAGGCCTCTAAACTTTTATTTGTAATTTCAGTCTGCCCATCAGTTTGAGGATGGTAGGCAGAGCTAAACTTAAGCTGGCTTCCTTGCAATTTGAACAACTCCCTCCAAAAGAGACTAGTGAATAGTGGATCTCTATCACTAACTATAGACTTAGGCATGCCATGAAGCTTGAAAACACCCTCAAAAAATACCTGAGCTACTGACTGAGTAGTATATGGATGGAAAAGTGCAAAGAAGTGTGCATACTTTGTCAATCTATCAACCACCACCAAAATGACTGACTTGATTCCACTCTTAGGCAAGCTAGTAATAAAATCCATTGATAAATCTTCCCAAATAGAATCAGGTACAGGTAAAGGCTGTAGGAGTCCAGGAGAAGCAACATTTTCCCCTTTTGCTCTTTGGCAAACATCACATGTTTGTACAAAAGTTTGGACATCCTTCCTCATGCCTTTGCAGTAAAAAGCCCTCCTAAGGCTGTGTAGAGTTCTAGTAATGCCAGAATGCCCTGCAGTAGGACTAGCATGATGCTCCTTAAGTAGAGAGGCTTTAAGTTGAGAATATGTTGGACTAATTAAGATTTTGCCTTTATAATAGAATACCCCATCCTTCTTGTAGAAATCTTCAACTGGTGCATAACCCTGCTATAACTTCTCATAAAGTTCTTTGAAGAAGGAATCTGTAGAACACATGAGCTTGACTTCATTTAACCAATCATTTTGAACAGTAGATATTGCTAAGACTTCTATGATCTCATTGATAGTTTCCTCTTCCTCCTCTTGGACTCTTGAAAGGCCATCAGCTACCCTATTCAGCCTGCCAGGTTTGTATTCAACAGTGTAGTCATACCCATGTAACTTGGCAAGCCATTTGTTTTGGATGCATGTGTGAATTCTTTGTTCTAACAAATACTTAAGGCTCTGGTGATCAGTTCTAATCACAAACTTCCTGCCAAGTAGATATTGCTGCCATTTTTTTTTGTAGAGAGTGTAATGGCTAACAATTCTTTTTCATAAGTAGAGAGTGTGTCATTCCTTCCCTTCAAGGCAAAGCTCTGCCATTTTGCATCAACACAGCTCCTACTCCTGTACCAGAGGCATCACATTCTATCACAAAAGTTAGATTGAAGTCTGGCATAGCAAGGACTGGAGGGTTAGTTAATGCTAGCTTTAAGGCATTGAAAGACTCTTCAGCACCATCATTCCAGATGAAAGCCCCCTTCTTCAAAAGCTGTGTCAGGGGGTGAGATATCACTCCAAACCCTTTGATGAATTTCCTGTAGTACCCAGCTAGGCCTAAGAAGCCTCTTAATCCTTTTAGTGTTTTTGGCAATGGCCATTCAACAATTGCACTAATTTTGTTAGGATCCACACCTACACCCTCCTGTGATACCACATGTCCAAGATACTCCACTTGTTTTTGACCAAAACTGCACTTTGACAACTTAGCCACCAACTGATGCTCTTTCATGATTTGAAACACTTGTCTCAAATGAATCAAGTGATCCTGCCATTGCTTGCTGTAAACCAAAATATCATCAAAGAAAACCAATACAGATTTCCTCAGTAATTTTCTGAAAATAGTATTCATGGGGGCCTGAAAAGTAGATGGTGCATTTGTAAGGCCAAATGGCATAACCATGAATTCAAAATGTCCATGGTGTGTCCTGAAGGCAGTCTTGGGTATATCAGCTTCATACATTCTAATCTGATGGTATCCTGATTTAAGATCCAATTTAGTGAAAAACTGAGTCCCATGTAATTCATCTAGCAATTCATCTATGATAGGAATGGGAAACTTATCCTTAACTGTAAACTTATTCAATGATCTGTAGTCTATGCACATTCTCCAACTCCCATCATTTTCCTTCACCATGACTACTGGAGAAGAAAATGGACTGTTGCTAGGCCTTATAACCCCTTTTTGTAACATTTCTTCTACTTGTTTCTCAATTTCTTCTTTAAGGAAATGAGCATGCCTATAGGGCCTAATGCAAACTGGTTTAGATCCTTCCTCCAAGGGAATTTTGTGGTCCACATCCCTATGAGGAGGAAGACTGGGTAACTCTTGAAACACCACCTGAAACTCATGTAACAATTTGTGCATGTCTGCTGGAAGATTTTCAGTAACACTGCTTGTAATTGACTCCTGCAACTGCACGCTACAAAGTTGAATTAGGTACCCTTCTTCTTTCTCTCTAAATGTTTTTGCAATGGCCTTTTCATCAACTAACTTCAACTCCTCTGGAATTACCCCTTGTAAAGTTCTTTTCACTCCTTCATTCATGAATGTTACCCGCAATTTCTGGAAATTAAGAGTGATATCTTCTAAGGTTTTCATCCAGTCTGCCCCTAACACAATCTGACTACCACCCATGGGCATGACTAACAGGTTCACTTGGATCTTTACCCCTTGACAATCCAACAACACTTCTTGACAAACTCCTGCTCCTTTGATTAGTTCTCCACTAGCAACCAAGACATTGAAATCATAAGACTCTGTCACATTTAACCCCAACTTCTTAACCAGTTTGGCATTAATGAAATTATGTGTTGACCCTGAGTCTATCAATATACTCACTGCTTGGTTCTTGTAATACCCTACCACTCTAATGGTGTGTGAAGCATTGATTCCACTTAGTACTTGTACAGAAATAGAAGGAGCTCCTTTAACTAAACTTTCAGCCAATTCAATTGCCAAAGAATCTTCACCATTCTCAACACAATCATCCTCAGTTCCTTCCATACCCCCTTCCAGAATTCCCTCTAATATGAATAATTGTTTCCCTTTACATTGATGCCCTCTATGCCACTTTTCATCACAGGTAAAACACAAATTTTGGCTTCTTCTCCTTTGTATCTCCTCAGGTGTCATTTTCTTAAACTGAGGTGAAATTCTGGAATTATCTTTGAATGGGAAATTGTTAGGAGTGTTAACTGAAGGACCCCCTAAATTGGATGTATTCCAGTTTCCCCTAGGTTTCTTCTCATTCCTTTGTTTATCTTCAAACAATTTTGCTAGTGAGACTGCCCCCTTTAATGAAGTAGGCCTTGCAGCTGCCACCTCATATCTCAATTCATCTTTAAGCCCTCCAATGAATCTTTCAAGAATGTGTCTTCTAGAGGGTTGATCATCTAATAGCCCTAATGCTTGTTCAAATTTTCCAAGATACTCCCTAACTGTACTGGTTTGTTTCAAAGTAGAGAAAGCAGCATAGGGTCTTGCCAATTCACTAGGTCCAAATCTAGTAATCAGCTCTTCCCTGAAAATATCCCAATAATCATAATCTTCAATGTTTCTAACAAGCCACCTATACCACTGTAGGGCTTCATCTCTCAAGTAAATAGAGCAAACCTTGACCCACTCATCATTCTTGATATCATAGTAATCAAAAATCTGCTCAGTTGATCTAACCAAGCTAACACATTTTCATTACCAGAGAAAGAAGGAAAGTCTAAGCGCAAAGATTTGGGCTGAACAAGCTTCTGATTGCTAAAGAAAGAATTCTTTTGTGAGGAGATATTACCAAAACTGGGTACTGATATGGAATTCCCATAGCAATCTACATCTCTTTGACTCTGGAAGCTGGTCTCATGATCATAAACCCTCCTGCTAGAATCTCTAACTCCTGTTCTTGGCAGTTCTCTGCTCTCTCTTGCTCCTGAATTCAAGAATCCTTGATCACTTCCCTGTCCAGTTCTTAAGATTTCTTGGTTAAAATCCTTGAAGCTCCTAAATTCTTGAACCAAAATCTTAATCTGAGCAGCAAGATCATCTATTTTTGCAGAATTTTCCTCCAACTTAGCCGATGTTTGTTGGTGGAGCGAACTCTGTTGATTGATGGCATCCTCTACTCGATCGATCCTCCTTGCTTGAATCGCCTCATCAGCAGAAGCTTCCTCCAGATCCACCATGTTGTCTTTAGCCCTAGCCTCAGATTTCAGCTGCTCTGATACCAATTGTGAGGATCGCAAGCCTCTATTGAATCTTTTCCCTGTGTTCTTGGTCATAAGAACCTAGAAAACAACTCAAATACAGTAGACGAGAGAAGAAATTGAATGAATAGAGAGAAAATATGAGTTGAGGAAAAGAACAAAATTCTTATTCATTTCCTGAGTAACAATTCTTACAACTTCTCCTTTTATACTACATACAGTTCTTCTCCTCAGAAGCAAAAGAAAGAAACAGACAGGGGTTGTGCACGTGCACAACAAAACAGAAAAAACAGAATTGAAGAAACAGTTGGAAAACAGTTGAGCTGGTATTTGAGATGGCACTAATCTTGCTAATAACTCCTTCGATCTCTGATGACTTGCATTTAAGACCTTCACTTATGCATTTAAGACCTTCATTTGCATATCCACTGCGTATCAGTCCATATCAGCTATTATGTTGATATTTGCCAGGTTCAAGTAAGTTGACACTACCAGCACCACATCCTGGATCCTAACAGGAATCAACTTTAATTTTGAGTGATTGTTCTCCTTAATTCATAGACATATAGTTAATGAATGTTTTTTCCCAACAACTGAGATTTTAATAACAATCCACTCACAAAAGTGCATCACAAATGTTGAATCGGTTCGTTCCAGTAAGGTCAGACCATATAACTAAGACATATTCTACATTAATTTTGATTGTTAGATTTGGAACTATGTCTATTCTCTTGTATCTGTTTTCATTTTTTGTGTAACTTCCATATAGAATGCTTTCACATAGACTCAGGGAGCTCTTTGACAATTGCTCCTATCTGATTTTCTCGAAAAACCTTGAGATCTTCTGACACTTGAACTTGTGCACATTGAACTGATGTATTATCACAGTCTGAACTATACTCCAACCATCATGATATCGGACCTCGTTATGCTATGAGTATGGGTTATTCTCATCATATACCACTAACTTCTACAATTGGTTTAACTATTCACTATCTTTTCTAGTTTTTATTGGAATAACTAGCTGACAAATGAATTATCCTCACTAATAGGAACGTTTTTAAGGAGCTATAATGTTCTGATTCTGTAATCTTTGCAGGGTGTGCTGCTTGGCCTTTCAAACACTGGCGGAGTTTCAGTTGGTGTCTTTGGGACAACAGCAACAGGCTACATCTTGCAACGCGGTCAGATCCTTTCTCTTTCTGATCCATGAGTAGTTTTTCTTTTCTAAACTTTTGACATACTGACGTGTGAAGACCTTCAGGTTCTTGGGATGATGTCTTCAAAGTCCTTGCAGGCCTCTATCTAGTTGGAACTATAGTCTGGAACTTGTTCTCGACTGGGGAGAAAATTCTTGATTGATTTAGATGAGTTAAGTAGGCCATTTAAAGCATGCAGAGGCTTTTCATGCTCGAAGCAACCCATCTTTGGAGTTGGACTGTGGGGTGGTTGGTGTTTTTATATGCCTGTTATTAGAACAAATGATGTGATCTGATCCTCATTTCTACAGAAGGAGCGAGTTCTCTAACACCTGACAAATTTCAAGAGCTTCCACTAGCCGAAGGGATAGCGGTAAAAGAGAAAGCAAACTTTGCAGTATCGATCAATCTTGATTCTTGAGGCTTCACAGCTACAGATAACCAGACCACAATTTTTTATGTATATTCTATTGTATATTACTTCACTAATTGAAAGCCATGATCAAGCAAAACATTACGATGTATATATGCATATACATCTAAAGGTAATTAGATTTGTAAATATATGCAGTGCTTAAATAAGATATTCTCACGCTTGCACGAGATTTTAGACACGGTAATACTGCTTTTCTGCCATTAGAGCTCATAGGCCAAGCATTTTCAAGCCTTCATAAAATGTGTTTTTAAGCGTGTGGTTCATTAGCGGAAAAGAAAGGAAGAATTAGTCTTACGAACGAACTAATTGGTTGGGAATATCACATATACAAAAAAATGTGGCTGATGGATGCTATCATCTAAAAAAACAGACTTGAGTGCTTATAATCATCAAACTATTGTTATACAAAGTACAAACTTGATCCCTCGTTGCTTTCAGCATTACAAGAGTGAGATTGCAGCAGATAATCTTGAGCTCTCCCAGACCTCAACCCCCTCCATCCCCTCCCTGCTAAAAAATAGCTGATCCCCTCCGCCTTCCATCATTTTTATCCTCGCCCTCCTCACATCCTCCCTATCCACCATATTCTTCCTGTATCTCCTCCTCTTCCTCCTCTTCCTCCTCTTCCCCTTCCTCTTCCTGCTCCAGCTACGACCAAACCTCGAGCCCGTTCTCCTTACTTACAAACACCTGCTTCTTGTAGCAATGCACCAAGCTCCCCCTCCTCCTCCGTTCTCAGCTCCCTGCTGCTCATGACATCCTGCAGATACACCCAGGGGTCCTCTCCTAACACCCTCATGTCGGCCACCGCCACGTCCCCAGACTTCTAGCAAACCTTGCAAACCTTCATCTAACACAACTTTACTCATCTGTGAAAGAAAAAGCATTGCTTATAAAAAGAAATCACAGTAATATAGTTTTGAATTTTACTCATCTGTGGCTAAAGTGACAATTGGCCTACATACATATTAACCATCTAACATAAAAGAAGACAAAGAACAAGCACTAATCATCCAACACAACTAAAAACAGAGAATAATAACTAATCATCTGATACAATTGAGAACAGAGAACAAGCACTAATCATCCAATGAAATAAAAATAGAAAACAAGTACACAATGCTGAAAGACCAATGCACGAAGAGGAGCTACTACTTAAAATTGAACTTGGTACATCACTTTTAGAGTAATATTTTAGCTTTGCAAGAGTAATATTTTAACTACACAAGAAGAGAATAACTTGGTACATCACTTTTAGGGATTAAGTTCTTCAGATCCAAAATGAATTACTGCTAGGAGTCGAATGTTGAACTTCAAATTCTGCATGTATAAATAAACAAGAATCAAATGAATAAATGGAACTAGCTGTAAATAAGATGTATCAGTCAACTTATGTAAGTATCTTTGTGAACAATTAAACATTAAAATACCTAATTATTTGATAGGTTAGCAACAAGAGAATTAGTGCAACTACTTTTATTATGTCCCTTTTGACCACATCTACCACATGTCCTCTTTTTTATCTCCTTTTTCCTGTGCTTGTTCAAGTCCCAATTTCAATCTGCTAATTGTTCTCAACCTTCCCCTTATGTTTTGTAGACTTGAGAGGGTCATGAACACTGATTTGAGTGAGTTTCTCAATAGTATGGGAAGGAGGAGTACTAGATTCAACCCGACTTGTAGCTTCTGTCCCCTTGATTTGTTTAGCACTAATATCTTTTTCATTTTTTCCCATCAAGTTAGAAAAAAGGTATCTATTTCATCAAAGACCATAAGTGTTCAGGTGCCCACTCCATCACATTATTAAATTTTGCTCTCAAAGCCCAAGAGCGCAAAGTATTCCATTGTTTTCTATTACTATTAAAGTTTTTTTTCCAGCAACACATTAGAGACTCCAATATTATGGTGCCTTGCGTTAAGTTTCCATCTATGCATAATGTATTCTTGAGGAATTCTTACCAATTGATTCGATATCATAATATGAGTGACATGCTACATAATATTCCATCCGTCTCAAACGTAGCACATGTTCATGTTATTCTCTGTTCATTTTGATTATAAACTACATGCTCCCATACACTTCTTTTAGTAGAGAGCGAGCCAACTATATATTTAGAAATTGATTCTTCTTTACCCATCTTATCATGAAACAAAGATACAGAACCCTTAAGCTCATCTTGAAACCTCTCAAATATAGCTCTTGTATATGACTCTCCATCTTGAATCTCAATCAGATGGTTTAGATGCATCACAGGCTTGGTATTCAAAGTAGCAAAATCTTCACATAATTCTTGAGAATGGCGTGACAATATTGCTTTATCATATTGCTCAACAAAATTGGGCAACAATGATTGTGAGTTGACGTATGTGTCAAAGAAGGTATTTATACTTTCACTACATTAGCTTGATGTCATTCCTGCAAAGAAAGTAACTTTGAGATAGCATCGAACCCAATGTGTTCTTTTTATGTACATGGTTTGTAACCAACCTTCCTTATTTTCTTCTATATTGAACTTTTCTTTTAACTCATCCTATTATTGAATACATGTTTCAATTGTCTTGCTACGCCACCATTTATTAAAGTAGTTCGAAAACTCTTCTCCATGCAACTTTTGTAGAGATAATAAATGATCAACCATGTGCTTGCCAAGATGCCATCTGCAATAGTGATGTCGAGTATTTGGAAACACTCTTTGAATGGTATTGCATATAGCTTTGTCCTGGTCTGTAATAATAGCATGTGGAGCCACTCCATTCATACATTTAACCCACTCAGTAAACAACTAGACAAATGTGTCTTCTTCCTCATCTACAAGTAGTGCACAACCAAACAAAGTTGACTACCTATGGTGGTTAACACCACTAAATAGAGCAAAAGGTAGTGCCAACTTGTTAGTTCTATATGTAACATCAAAAATAACAACGTCATGAAACTTTAAGAATGATGCCCTTGCCCGTTCATCTGTCCAAAATACACTCCTCATAGTTCCTGTAGTATCTATTTCAATAGCAAAATAAAAATCTGGATCAAGCGTCCTTTTATCTATGAATTTTTAAATGACTAATATGTATTCATTACCCATGTTATTCTTTCTCTATTTTCTGATATGATCACTACATTGTTGTGGTGTGACGATTTCCACTACTAACATTTATTACTCGTGAAATTGTTGCTGGCGGAAGCCCTTCTTCATGCAAACTATCAATTAGACTTCGACAACCTTTTATTCGATGTAACTTTCAATATGAATAATGATTCTTAACCTTATTTGGACTAGTCAACTCGTGATTTGTATGCTCATTAACAAGTTTGCTCACTATCCATGTACCTTTATAAAATCGATTCACTCGCAACATTGCCTTGCAACCTACTCTAGTATCTCTTCGACGATTAACTATTTTTTCATGCTCAGTCTTATCTTGTAGATTTTATACCCTCCTTATTATAGACAAATTTCTTTGATGAGATCTTTTCCTTCTTTCCTAGAGTAATTTCCACTGAATCCTTTATTTTTGTATAATCATTGTATTAATCATACACAATATTATATGTGGTAAATTCCATTCCAATCTATGGTTCTACAGTATTTGACTTGTCATTATCAATAGAATTAACATGATTAATTTTCTCTTGCTCCAGCTCATGCTCTGTATTACTACAATCAACAAATCTACTTCCTTCAACATTATCGGTCATCAAGCTGTCTACATGAACATTAGCCATATTGAAATTAACCTAAACAATATTAATCAATTTTCATTAGTATAATTATATCATCCAAAGATTGAAAATACATCAAACAGTTAAATAAAACATTAAAGAAAGTACACAACACATGCAAAATTTTAAAAATTAAAAACAATAACTATTAACTAATTTCAATTATTCCAAAAAATACAAGAGCACAGAAATCTAAGAATTTTGATAAATTTTTTAGAAAATCAAAATTAAAATCAAAGTTGTCGGAAAAAAAAACTTTCATTAACTATATGCATGTGAATTAAGGAGAACAATCACTCAAATTAAAGTTGATTCCTTTAAAAAAATAAATTTTAATAATTCTAATAATTCTAAACTATATAAAACTTTTAGCAAATAAAAATTAAGTTGATTCCTTTAAAAAATAAAAATAAAAAACTTTCATTTACTAGATTGAATTAAGGAGTTGTCCAATTATGAGTTTCTGAGAGCTATGAAGCACCGACACTCAGAAATAAGCCCCGAGTCAGCGTCCGATGCGTGTCAGATGTGGACACGTGTTCGACACAAATCGGACACTCGGTCAATGACGCTAACACAGGTCAACACTTCGACTCGCAGCAGACACGCTCACGACACGATGGTTTCTCTCCTGACACAGTAAAAAGAAAAAAAAAGAAAATCTGTATACCCAAAACCCGAAACACAAACCCAAACCCTAACCCTAGTTTTAACGTACCCGATCGACTCGTCAGCTCTCTCAACAAATCTCGACTTAAAAGAACACGCCGCCATCTCTCTCGATCATCCTCATCGTCCTCAATCGTCCCCGTCAGCTACAAGCCTCAATCGTCCTCGTCGTCCTCTCAGCAACCCAAATCCCAAGGTTAGTCTCTATCTCTCTCTGATTCTTCGTCTCTCTCTCCCTTGATCTCTCGATGTAATAGTCAATATTTTTTTTATGAAAAAGGAGGCCCAAATCATTTTTTTGCAAGCCTTATGCATAGGTCCACATCATGTTGGAAATGAAAGAGGAAAAAAAACAAGTGTCAAAAATCTCATTATCCCATTATCTAACTTCATCTCCTTCCCTTATCCACTCACGGCTTGGTTGCTGAGTTTTAGGATCGGAGGAAGAAGAAAAAAATAAACTCCCTCAACTTCCGCGAATGATCTCCCACATCCAAATCATGAGAATGCCTATAGTTTCGTTTTGTTACAACTCCATTCACAACTAATTAAACTTCCTTATCCTTAGGGATTTCTCCACTCAACCCATTCCTTTAAAACACAATTCTCTCTTCTCCTCATCTCTGTCCCAAACCTGCAGAGAAAAAGAAAAACAAAGAAAAATGAAGGAAAATGCAACAGAGAACAAGAAGAAGCAGAGGGACGAGGGTTGGATTTTCTTTTGGATTTGGGTTTCATAGTCTTCTTCTAACTAATTAGCAAACATTCTTTCCTTAATTATTATTATGATTATTATTATTATTATTACTGTTTTTTTCTATCATGCAGGTATCCTTTCCTCAATTATTATTTTTTATTATTATTCCGTTTTTTCTTTATTGTAAGAATTTTTTTCCTTGTTTAGGTTTTCACTTCACAATAATGTTTATACTAAAAGCCCATGATAAAACCTCTCCTATTGCTATTTACGTTCAACGCTAAACTTTTTAGATATTTTTGATACTTTATCAACATTCTATTTAAAAGTATTATTAAAAAATTTTGTCTATTTTTGGCTATATACTGTATACATCAGTTTTGTTAGTTTTCCCCAAAATCTTAAACAAGCACACTACTTATCTTAAGAGTATTACACTGTGAAGTTAACCTAACAATTAGTATATTGAGATTAATATCATTGTGTATAGCATCTGCATGAAACAAAGGCCTTAGAGTCCATGATTAGCTAAGCTTGTTGAGCCTGTAAACAAAATACAAGCTCTTCTGTGGTAAAGTGAGCCTTTCACGTGGGCCTTTATGCAATTGATTCCCTTATTCCAAGTCGGGTTGTACTTTTATTTATTTATTTATTTATTTATTTTAAATTTAGTTATTGTTTCCTTTACCAGTTTAGACATATAAATTTTTAGTGAACCAGTGAGTTCATACTGTGGATTTTTGTTATACATTAAAATAGATCTTGTGGTTGTAATTCGTGTTGATCAGTAATATCATCAAATAGGCTAGACTGTGCATGAAGACGACTTCTGTCAAAAGTATGATTTATAAGCGTGTCTCTCGATATCGATATCCCGATATGAGATTTTTCCTTGACTACTACTATTATAGCATCGACTAGACAATGCACCCCTCTTGATTAGACATGTTCTGGGTCACGGTTATTATTCATTATTTTACGGAAGCCGTTCTACAGTAACTCTGTGGTTACTGTACAACATTTCATGCACAGTCACTTAGATTAAATAGAAAACATGCGGGTTTATGAAAGGGGAATTATACAGAGAATATGACATGTATATAAACGGACAATTGCGCATTCCTGATATCCTGAGTTATATATATATATATATATATATATATATATATATATATATATATATATAATGGTCAAAGGGCCAATACCTGACTTGAAGCCGTGTTCTTAGGATGGTTTACAGGGAACGGATTTATATACATGAAAATATTCTTATATAATTCAAATAACGTCTAAAATAATAATAATATGCTTGCGTGTTTGGTGATGGGCTTTATTTTGATCTCTATGATTAGCATTTTCTTTTATCGCTGTAATTTTAGAATTTATCTTTTATTTATATCAGTCACCTACACTTACACGCGTACAATTTTCTTCATTTTACATGATTGTTGGGAGTTTTCCGACTCCCCTGGGGTTTGCGTACCCCAGATTCGGGAATCGTTCTTTCTTTGCAGGATCGAGAGTATTTCGAGGGGCAGTCTCATTAGCAATGATCACCATTCATTCTATCAGTTCTCCAATTCAGTTGATTTAGCTAGTTATTTTGTTTAGGCTTTTCTTTAGCCACATGTGGCTCTCCAAACTATGGTGTATTTTCCTTTATCTTTAGATAAATTGTGGACTTGTCATAGAACTATGAAAATTTGTGATATTTCTTTATCTATACATTCTTTTTATTATCTTGGTTACACGCTCTTTGGTATAATTTGTCTTTATATATGTATATAGAATGATCTAGAGGTGTGAATGTGATCATATGGTTGCATTACCGTTCGAGTCATGTTCTAAACTATTACATTTTGGAACCGGGCTTGACAAGGTTTTGATTGGTATTAGAGCCCTAGGTTTAGGAATTGTTGTCTCGTCCTGTATACAAGTAGAAACTAAGATTAAGCTAAAAATAGAGCATGTATAGAATGTGATCTTTCCTTTCCAGAAATACGTCCTTTGACTTCCATTTCTCTGATTCTCAAGTCCTAATCTCGACTAATCTCATCTTTAGGTGATCACTATAGCCCTAAAACATCGACCCTCTACTCCAGTTATCCCTGAGGGACACCAAGTTGACCAGGCTAATCTTGCAAAAGCGATTAGGGACCTGGTAGCTCATAATCGTCAGAGGGACGAGTAGCAACAAGTTGTAAGGCTGGGCAATGTGTCCGATTTTTGGAAGCTCAACCCGCAACACTTTGTTAGGACTAAAGGTGGATATGAGGCCGAGATGTGATTGCAGACCATGGACCGCCTATTAAGGGCAACCAAGATACCAAACAAAGATCGAGTGGATATTGTGCAGTTACAGCTCGTTAATGTAGCGAGGACCTGGTGGGATGTAGAAGAGGAGAAGCTGCCTAAGCTAATTTTATGGGAGACATTCCGGGAGAGTTTCCTTGAAGCATTTTCCCGAAAGACAGCTCGTCTTGAGATGTAGAGGCGGTTTGTTATGATGAGACAAAGAGCTAGTAATGTAGATGAGTATGCAGCAGAATTTGCCAAGCTCAGCAAGTTTGCCCCAGGGATAGTATCGAATAAGGTGGATAAGGGACAAAGGTTCATGCAGGGTCTGAACTTTGAGATCCAGACTCAGATTTTGTAGTCAGAAGGGGTTGAAACTTATGCGGATATCCTAGAGGTAGCTCGAAAAGTAGAACAGCTGATTGGGATCATGAACTCGATGAAGAGAGGGGCAAACAAGCGCCTTGCAGGTCAGACCTTAGGCGGTAAAAGCAGAAGCCTCAGACGGGAGGAGCACCAGCCAAGCGCTAGCAGATAGGGGCCTCGAGACCAGCTCCACATCCAACTAACATGATCTGCCATTTCTGTAGCAAACCGGGGCACTTGATGAAGGACTGCAGGCGAGCTAACGGGTTGTGCTTAGCATGTGAGGCGACAGATCATCAGATCACCACTTGTCCTAGTAGGGGAGTTTCAAGAGGAATTTCAGGCAGAACGATAGTGCCAGTAGGCCAGACTAGACAGGGTGGACAATAGTTGAGTCCACCACTTCGCACACAACAGCAGATGTTTCAAGGACATCAATGGGGTCAAAAATTTTAAGGCCAGAGACAGTGGAGAGGTCCACATTTCCAGCACACATACCAGCCACCTTATCAGCAGAGGCACAAAGGGTAATAGGTCAGCAAGTTCAGTAGCAACAGAGACAAGGTTAGGTTATGACACTTACTACTGAGCAAGAAGATGCATCTGGAGATGTAGTCACATGTATCATTTTGGTTTATTCAATCCCTGCATTTACCCTATCTGATTCTGAGGCATCACACTATTTTATATCTACTCAGTTCATTGCACGACACACCATACTATGTGATTGTTTAGAGGCGAGCTGGAATATCCATACCGGTAGCGGAGTGTTAATGTCTAGTAGGGAGTGTAAGAGATGCCCAGTGGTAGTTTTTGGTAGGGAGGTATTTGCAGAGTTGGTGATTGACACTAACGGGCTCGATGTTATTTTGGGGATGGATTGGCTCTACAACTTCCATACGACGATCGATTGCCGACACAAAAGCATAGTGTTCAAGATACCAGGTCACCTAGAGTTTGAATTCATGAGCGGTAGCAAAGTCATGGAACAGCCAGAGTATCGAGCAGGTATGGATGGAGTATTAACCTGTATAGAGGTAGGAGGAGAAGCCCCTACCAAAAAATGTCGAGGAGTTCCTTGACGTTTTTCCTGATGAATTGTCTGGTCTGCCAGCAGATAGAGATATAGAGTTCACCATCGATGTTATTCCAAGGGTTGCACCTATTTCAAAACCCGTTTACGGGATGCCAATAGCACATTTAGAGGAGTTGAGGAAGCAGGTTCAACAGTATCTTGATAAAAAATTTATTAGGCTTAGCACTTCACCTTGAGGAGCACTAGTGGTATTAGTGCCAAAGCTGGATGGTAGACGAAGGATGTGTATTGACTACAGGGAGTTGAATCGGGTTACCATCAAAAATAAATACCTAATTCCCCGGATTGATGATCTTTTTGATCAGCTCGAAGAAGCTAGAATGTTTTCTAAGTTGGACCTCAGGTCAGGTTATCATCAGCTGAAGGTGAGGAAGGAAGACATACCCAAAACTGTATTCCGAACACGGTACGGGCACTATGAGTTTTTGGTGATGTCATTCAGAGTGATAAATACTCCATCTACATTTATGAGCTTGATGAACAAGGTGTTTTCCTAGTATCTTGACCAGTTTGTGGTGGTGTTCATTGATGACATCCTTGTGTACTTCAAGACCAAGGAAGATCATGCAGAGCATCTAAGGACAGTGTTGGAAATCCTACGGAAGAAGAAACTTTATGGAAAATTAAACAAGTGTGAGTTTTGGCTGGAGCAAGTGTCATTTCTGGGGCACGTAATTTTAGGAGCAGGTATCTCTGTGGACCCGAAGAAGGTTGATGTAGTGTTGAGGTTAGATCCACCTACATCTGTGATAGAAGTACGAAGTTTCTTGGGGATGGCTGGATACTATAGGAAATTCATAAAGGATTTTGCTAAGATTGTAGGACCACTTACTAGGTTGACTCGAAAGGAGGTCAAGTTTTTGTGGACTCATGAGTGTCAAGCAACATTCGAGGAGTTAAAGAAGAAGTTGACAACAGCATTAGTTTTGACAATTCCTAATGAGTAATGAGGATTTGTAGTGCACACGGATGCTTCTGGTTTGGGTTTAGGTTGTGTTCTGATGCAACATGGGAAGGTAGTAGCTTATGCATCTAGGCAGTTAAAGACACATGAGAGGAACTACCCAATTCATGATCTGGAATTGGCGACGCTGATTTTTGCATTGAAGCTATGGCAGCACTACCTTTTGGGGCAGAGAGTGGAGGTGTACACAGCTCATAAAAACTTAAAGTATATCTTCACTCAGAAGGAGTTCAACATGAGACAACGCAGGTGGTTAGAGCTTATGGCGGATTATGATCTGAATTTACAATATCATCCAGGACGAATTAATGTAGTGCCAGATCATTTGAGCAGGAAGCCTAGGGCAATGAGACTCACCAGACAGCGGGAGTTGCTAGCTGAGTTTTGGAGAATGAACATGGAGGTTATATTACCTGGAGCAGGGAGATAGTTGATGAGTTTGCAGTTACAATCAACTCTGGTGGACCGGATCAAGGCTACCCAATTCGAGGTTGCTTGGTACTAAAAATTCAAGAAACAAGTGGATTCTGGAGATAGAACCGATTTACAGATACATGAGGATGGATCCTTGCAATTTCGTGGTAGGTTGTGTGTGCCTAAGGGTGATGTTAGACGAGAGCTGTTGGAGGAGGCGCACAGTTCAGTGCTTTCTATTCATCCAGGAGGCACGAAGATGTACCGGGACTTGAGAGAGCATTACTGATGGCCAAGAATGAAGATGGAGATAGTTTGGTTTGTGTCTAAATGCCTAATATGTCAGTAGGTGAAGGCTGAATATCAAAGGATAGTCAGGTTGTTGCAACCCGTTCCTATTCTCGAGTGGAAATGGTAATATGTTACAATGGATTTTGTCACAACTCTGTTAAGGAGCCAGAAGGGAAATAACATCGTATGGGTAGTAGTAGACCGACTCACTAAGTCGGCTTGCTTCATACTATTTCGAGTTGGACAGACGATGGAGAGTTTAGCAGAGCTGTACATGAGGGAGATAGTACGCTTGCATGGGGTACTAGTTAGCATTGTTTCTTATCAAGACATACGATTTTTATCACACTTTTGGAGGAGCTTGCAACAGTGTCTTAGGACTAGACTAAGTTACAGTACAGCTTACCACCCTCAGACAAATAGATAGTTAGAGAGGACTATACAGATTCTGGAGGACATGTTGTGGGCATGCATGCTGGATTTCAAGGGCTCTTGGGAAGACCACTTACACTTGGTGAAGTTTTCGTATAATAACAATTATCAGGCCAGTATCCAGATGGCACCTTACAAGGCATTATATAGGAGAAATTTTAGATCTCCTACATATTGGGATGACTTAGGAGAGCGGCGTTTGCTAGGTCCTGAGATGATAGTGTAGACACTAGATAAGATAAAGACAATATGGGAGCGCCTTAAATCAGCTGAGGATAGACAGAAGAGTTGGGCTAATGCTAAGAGGACACCAGTACAGTTTCAGGTTGGAGAGCATGTTTTCTTGAGGATATCCCCAACCAGAGGAGTTATCAGATTTGGTAGCCGTGGGAAGCTTAGTCTACGTTTCATCGGTCCTTTTGAGATATTAGGGAGAGTAGGAGAGGTAGCATACCGGCTTTCTTTGCCACCATCATTGGAAGGAGTGCATGATGTGTTCCACGTATCACAACTTCGACGATATGTGCAAGATGAGACCTACGTCCTAGACATCGCAAAGCTTCAGATTGGGATGAATTTATCATATGAGGAGTGACCAATGAAGATTTTAGATCGATAGGAGAAGGTCCTCAAGAATAGAACTATCCCGCTTGTCTTAGTATCTTGGTGACATCATGGACCTGGTGAGGCAACCTGGGAGCGAGAGGACGACATTCGTCAATGCTATCCACATCTCTTTGCTACAGGTGACTTTTAGTTTTTCTTATGGTCGGATAAATTTTGAGGACGAAATTATTTTTGTTAGGTGGGTAGGATGTAATAATCAATATTTGTTTTATGAAAGGAGGCCCAAATCATTTGTTTTGGCAAGCCTTATGCATAGGCCCACATCATGTTGGAAGTGAAAGCGGAAAAAAACAAGTGTCAAAAAGCCCATTAGCCCATTATCCAACTTCATCTCCTTCCCTTATCCACTCACGGGTGGGTTGCTGAGTTTTAAGACCGGAGGAAGAAAAAAAATAAACTCCCTCAACCTCCGCGAATGATCTCCCACATCCAAATCATGAGAATCCTTATAGTTTCGTTTTGTTACAACTCCCTTCACAACTAATTAACTTCCTTATCCTTAGGGATTTCTCCACTCAACTCATTCCTTTAAAACCCAATTCCCTCTTCTCCCCATCTTTGTTCCAAACCTACAGAGAAAAAGAAAATGAAAAAAAGGAAGGTAAACACAACAGAGAACAAGAAGAAGGAGAGGGACGAGGGTTGGATTTTTGTTTGGATTTGGGTTTCATAGTCTTCCTCCAACTAATTGGCAAGCATTCTTTCCTCAATTATTATTATGATTATTATTATTACTATTTCTGTTTTTTTTCCTTCATGCAAGTATCATTTCCTCAATTATTATTTTTTTTATTATTCTGTTTTTTCTTTCCTGTAAGAATTTTTTTCCTTGTTTGGGTTTTCACTTCATAATGATGTTTATACTTAAAGCCCATGATAAAACCTCTCCTATTATTATTTACGTTCAAGGCTAAACTTTTTAGATATTTTTGATACTATATCAACATTCTATTTAAAAGCTTTATTAATTTTTTTTGTCTATTTTCGGTTATATTAGTATACAGCAGTTTTGTTAGTTTTCCACAGAATCTTAAACAAGCACACTACTTATCTTAAGAGTATTACAGTACACTGTGAAGCTAACCTAACAATTAGCATATGGAGATTAATATCATTGTGTGTAGCATTTGTATGAAACAAAGGCCTTGGAGTCCATGATTAGCTAAGCTTGTTGAGCCTGTAAACAAAATACAAGCTCTTTTGTAGTAAGGTGGGCTTTTCACGTGGGCCTTTGTGCAATTGATTCCCTTGTTCCAAGTTGGGTTGGACTTTTATTTATTTATTTATTTATTTTAAATTTAGTTATTGTTTCCTTTACCAGTTTAGACATATAAATTTTTTAGTGAACCAGTGAGTTCATACTGTGGATTTTTGTTATACATTGAAATAGATCGTGTGGTTGTAATTCGTGTTGATGAGAAATGTCATTAAATAGGCTAGACTGTGCATGAAGACGACTTCCGTCAAAAATATGATTTATAAGCGTGCTTTCATAGCATGACCACGCTCTCGATATTGATATCCCGATATGAGATTTTTCCTTGACTATTACTATTATAGCAACGACTAGACAATGCACCCTTCTTGATTGGACTTGTTCTGGGTCACGGTTATCATTCATAGTTTTACAAAAGCTGTTCCACAGTAACTTTGTGGTGTGCACAACATTTCATGCACAGTCACTTAGATTAAACAGAAAACGTAGGGGTTTATAAAAGGGGAATTAGACGGAGAATATAACATGTATATAAACGGGCACTTGCGCATTCCTGATGTCCTGAGTTATATATATATAATGGCCAAAGGGCCAATACCTGACTTGAAGCCGTGTTCCCGAGATGGTTTACGGGGAACCGATTATATACATGTAAATATTCTTCTCTAATTCAAATAGCGTCTAAAATAATAATTATATGCTTGCGTGTTTGGTGATGGACTTTATTTTGATCTCTATGATTAGCATTTTCTTTTATCACTGTAATTTTAGAATTTATCTTTTATTTATATCTGTCACCTACACTTACATGCGCACAATTTTCTTTATTTTACATGCTTGTTGGGAGTTTTCTGACTCCTCTGGGGTTTGCGTGCCCCAGATTCGGTAACCGTTCTTTCATTGCAGGATCGTGAGTATTTCGAGGGGCAAGCTCATCAGCAGTGATTACTATTCATTCTATCAGTTATCCAGTTCAGTTGATTTAGGTAGTTATTTCGTTTAGTCTTTTCTTTAGCCACATGTGGCTCTCCAGACTATGGTGTATTTTTCTTTCTCTTTAGATAAATTGTGGACTTGTCATAGAACTATGAAAATTTTTGATATTTCTTTCTCTCTCAGTCTCTCTCTCTGATCTCTCCAAACTATGGTGCATGACACTCGATCTCTCTCTCTCTCTTAGTCTCTCTCTCTCCGATCTCTCGATCTCTCTCTCTCTCTAGCTCTCTCGATCTCTCTCTCTCTCTAATCTCTTCCCCCCTCTCTCTCTCTCTCTCTCTCTCTCTCTCTCTCTCTCGATCTCTAATACCTCTCTCTCTCTCCGATCTCTCTTGTCTCTGTTTTCATCTCTCTTTCTCTCTGTGACTCTCTCTCTCTCTCTCTCTCTCTCTACTATTTGTTTTATTTTAATTCTCTCTGTTTGTATCTCCTATCTCTCTGTTTACTGTATAAAAATGTGAGAATAACATAAAAATGCTAGAATAACATATAAACGAGAACTAGGATTTACTTTTCCGTTATTCATACTATGTTTTGTCATTTTTGGTAACAATAGTAGGATTTTACTATTTTTTTCATTTTAATTTATTGTTTTATGTTAATTTACAGTTAATTAATTAGGGTTCATGTTCTATTACTTTATTGATAATTAATTAGGGTTTCTTTTTAATTTACTGTTAATTATGATTTTAGTTACTGTTTTACTATTATTAAATTATTTAATTTATTGTTATTGCTATTGTATTTTATAGAAATGGAACAAGAAGGGAGCTCTAGTGGTAGTGGAGTACAAGATGACAAATATCCGATTTTAAAAACATGTTACCAAATTAGAGAAAAGGAGGGAACGGCAGGAGGAAATTGGAGATGGAGATGTAATAATAATAGAGAGGAGTTTATCGGTTCACATTCAAAGTTAAAAATCACCTATTGATGATAAGCGGGACTGGAATTAAGATGTGTTCCAAGTCAACACCCGAAAACCTAAAGGAGTTTCACAGGATGTTGGATCAAGCGGAGACGAGGTTGAGGGCTTCTAGGCCTAAGATGCCAGTTTTTCCTACATCTTTGATTGCAAGTACGACGGTGTAGGTGCAAGTGCAAGCAAGCTGATTCATGCAGGTGAGTCTAAGAGGAGGAGGGGGCCTAATACCATGGAACAAGCATTCAACATGGGATCAAGGGAGGAATTGGATGCATTGATTGGTAGGATGTTCTTCACCGGGGGATTTTCCTTCAACTTGACAAGGAATCCATATTATGCCAAGGGTTTTGTATATGCCGCAAGCAATCCAATCTCTGGCTATAAGCCTGCCAGTTACAATTCCATGAGGACCACTATCTTTCAATGTGAGAAAACTCATGTAGAGAGATTGATGGAGCCCATCAGGGGCATATGACAACAGAAGGGGGGTCTCCATTTGTAGTGATGGGTGGGCAGATGCACAAAGGAGGCCAATTATCAATTTTATGGTGGTATGTGAGGGTAAGCCAATATTCTTGAATGCTGTGAATGCCGAGGGAGAATCAAGAATAAATATTTTATCCAAGCAAAAGCTAGGAAAGTGCATCACAGAGGTAGGATCGCAAAATATCATCCAAATTATAACTGATAATGCTTCAGCATGCAAGGCTACGGGAGGGCTTGTGGAGGGCACATGGCCTCACATATTTTGGACTCCTTGTGTAGTCTATACACTCAATCTTTCTATCAAGAATATTTGTGCGGTTAAGAATACGGAAGCAAATGTTGTGGCTTATGCACAATTATATTGGATTACAGAGATCTCCGATGATGCATTGTTTATGAAGAGTTTTATCATGAACCACTCTATGCGGCTTGCCATGTTCAATGATTATTCCAAGATGAAGCTCCTATCGATTGCCGACACAAGATTTGCCTCATGGATTATTATGTTGAAGAGGTTTAAGTTCGTCAAGAGAAGCCTCCAAGACATGGTCCTTAGTGATCGATGGGGCTTGTATAGAGAAGATGATGTAGGGAAAGCTCAATTTGTGAAAGAGAAAGTCATCGATGATTGGCGGTGGGACAAGATAGATTTTTTTTCTTGAATTCACTGGCCTAATCTAGGAAATGATAAGGTCACCGACACCGACACATTATGTCTTCATTTGGTGTATGATAGGTGAGATACAATGATTGAGAAGGTAAATAAAACTATTTATAGGCATGAAGGTAAAAGGGATAACGAGGAATCTCATTTTTATGAGGTGGTTCACAAGATCTTGGTGGATCGATGGAACAATAGCAACACCCCGCTTCAGTGCTTGGCACACTCTTTAGTTCCATAGTAATATTTCACATTTTATTCTTTAATGCGAACATTTCTATGACATAATACCTTGTGGGCTAATTCATGTTATTAATGAACATATGTATTATGATTCCACATGGCTCGATGAGAACGTCAATCGAAAAGCTCCAAATTAAGATCTTGATATCTCTACAGAAAGATCAAATTGCTTAAGAAGATACTATCCTAACCCCGATGAACAACGGGCGATGAACTTGGAATATGCTATGTTTGTGGGGACTTTGGAGTCTTTTAGTGATCCAGATTCTCTTTCCGATAGAGCACATATGGATCCTAAGTCACGGTGGCTTCTTTACGGTGCAAGTTGTTCGCGGTAAAAATCAGGTCTTTCTTCATTGATGTCATTGCACTCTTGATAACAATTTATCGGTTACAAAAGATCCGGTCTTTTTATAAGATCCGGTTACAATGAAAATCAAAATACGAAAAAGAAAGATTACAACTTTTATCCTTGTTTGTCGAACGAATCGCGAGCTCCTGTTTTGCGGTCACTCGCTTTGTGTGGGTTCTTTGCCTGCGCCGGGGTTATTTGCCGTGGACCACTGTGTGATCTCGATCCGGTCGGATCTACACGATATAACGGGTATTATTCCACAAAGGGAGATAATAGCCGGGAGGGATTGTTTCACCAAGGAAACAACCGCTCGAATCTCAGGATCTAAGAACCAAGCTTAGATCCGGAGTGTGATCGTGTAGATCTGAAGATTCGATCCTCTCGAACTCCTGCCTTATTTGGCGTTGACGATCGCTGAGCACCGGATCTGGAAGTCCAAGTCTCCTAAGCCTTGATTGTTGGAATCTTGTTTAGATCTGAGTCTTCAATCCAGCAGGGCTTCGCCTCCTCCAAAATCCAACCTCTGAAAATGAACCCAAGTCCCTCTATTTATAGCCTCTCACTGTGCATACGAGCACGTGCAAAACAACACGCGGGGGGGGGGGGGGG
>BQKN01000450.1:454933-483627 GCA_022839385.1 Asparagus kiusianus | reverse complement strand
AGGTCATGGGGACCGAACCTCGTAAACATATCCTTTGTTTGTGATTGCATTGGCGCACTTATTTTCATGTTCATATCTTACATCGCCATTGTGTATTGCTTGTTGATCATTTTGCCTTATCACATTTGTAGTCATATTGTTTACCCTTGTGTTAGTTTACATATCCTTGCATATACATTTTTATCATGTAGGATATATCCCTTAGTTCATATTGCTTATCCTAGCTTATATAGTTGTTATATTTCATACTTGCTAGGATAACTTGTTAATTATTTTAATTAGTATTTAAATCGGATTAGATTAGCATAAGACCCTAATCACCCCCCCTCTAGGGTCTAACAACAGAGACAAATCCACAATCCGTATCTGATCAGTTTGCACCCTAGTCGACAATGCATCCTATTCCTAGCATGAAGTTGCAAGAGTTTTTTTTTCCCCTTTTCCCCTTCTTTTACATTTAGGGGGTGTTTGGTTCAATTTCTATAAATTATAGGAAATGTTTTCTACCCAAAATATGATTTTCTTGTATTTCTTAAAAAAAATTATAGGAAAAAATTTGAGAAGTTAAAAAGTAACAATTTTCTTATTTTTTATACTTTGCTTGGTTGGTTCAAAACAAGAAAATAGCTCATAACTTTATAGAAAATGGGTATGAGACGGGTTTTGTTGATTAAAATAAGGAATGTGTCAGATTTCCTATTGATTTCCTCTTATTTTGAGAGGAAATTGCTTTTTGTAAAATTTGGTAGTTTTTGATATTTTATAGAAAATATTTCTATAAATTTTTTGTTGAACCAAACATAATTTACAGAAATCTATAGAAAACTTTTAATTACAAAATTGTTATTACCAGATATTTTGAGAAAAGTTTTCTCAAAAAGTGTGCAACCAAACAGCCCCTTAGAATAAGAAAGAAACTCAAGTATATTCTTACTAATACATCCCTTATTTTTTAAAATAAATCCTGTTTGCTGTATCATGTGGCACACAGAAAGAGAAGTGACTCAAAACTGCGCATGGCTCCTCTGCAACTGCCTTTAAACATAGCTTGTAACTTGTATCTCTTTGGTTGCTATCTCTCAACCTATTAAAAGAAGCCTACATGGATAGGGTCCAAGTACACCATAGAAAATTAGATAAATAATTTATTTATTTATTTTATTTTCCAGTTCTGAAGATAACTCCAAATAAACCTGAGAACTTCATGAGCTGAGGGGTGAGACCACCCAATTCATTTGTTGTAGAGTAGTAATTTACTCTGTTAAAAAATCTTGCTCTGTGGACCACTTTAAGATCTGGTGGTCCTCACATCTAAGTTCTGCCTTTGTTGGCCTAACGCTTATTTCTTAAAATGAGAGTCCACACACTGACACATACTTAAACACACTCTCTGTCAACAAAGTAAAAGAAAAAGAGGAAGCTAAAAAACAAAAAAAACGGAAGTTTTATTTACACCTACGATTTTACTAAGCTTGTTAATTCTTTTCTTTTATAGTGATGTCCCCAAGTTATTCAAAAATACCATCTATCTCCTTTTCGTCAAAGTTCAGGATCAGTGATATACAGTAATGTGACTTACATATCACCTTTCTGAATAAAATTCCTCTTTTTATCTCAAGAAGTACGATGTTAATCAGTAAAAATAGTCAGCATAATTAAACATTAACAAAGTTGATTTATTCCATCTCTTAGCCATACCATCTTCTTCAAGTCACTTTCATCTCTGAAAACTTTAAATGAACTCAAAAACCAAAACAATGAACCAATATTTTTTTTCAATGATCTCCTTGCCTTGAAGGGATGGAGTACTTGGTGCTGAGATGGTATATGAAAAGATTGGTCTAAACTTGGTTTAGATTTATATTACTCTTTTTTGTGTGTATAATAATGGTAATTGTTATTTGAATGGCATCTATACCGTAAGCTTAGTTATTAGCTAATTAATTAGATGGTAGATTTTCAATCATTTAATGCGAAGCTTTTTTAGGTATTCTTGTTTGATGTAAAGGCCAAACTCCACTTATGGGCAAGTCAAGTTTTATGTTTTAGACCAGACAATTGAAGCGTTGCTAGTTGTTACTTGCATCAATCAAATTTAATGGGTACATACAGCTTGTTTAATTTGAGCTACAGATACCTAACAGATACAGACAGCTAAGTTAATTCAAGAGCTTAGCTTCTTAATTAGCTAAGTTTTTAGGAGCCAAATCTGTAATGTAGAAGTGAGTATAGTGCAATTATCATATTTAATTTCCATCTGTAATTTCTCTATTTAATTACGGGCTTTCCTGCGTCAAGACATTCTACAAACCAATTATAAATGAATGAAAATAAAACATTAACAATTCGGAAAATTTTAAATTATTTTCTGGGTTAATTTCATAAGACCAACCAGGAGGTTTTGCACAAAATCTCCCTGAACTTTATAAATTATAGGAAATTCTCTTTGACATTCAAAATTAATTACAGTAGATCTTTTTAAAATATTGAAAATCCTGATAAGTGGATAATATAGAAGTTATATTTAGTTGTAATTAAGGGGTAAAAAAAATTCCCAAAAAAAAAAATTCATGGGTTTAATGTAACTGCTGTCAGTCATGATACTTAAGTAAGACAAGTTGAGGGAGCTTTTTCTATCATTTACAAAGTTCATGTCGTTTTATGTAATTTACCCTTAATTTAATTTTCTTCCCTTTTTTGGGCACGATTCAGAAGCTCATCTTCCTGTTCAGATGCAGGCATTCTAAGATCCGTACCCGAAACCGACCCGACATCCATTTTTCCACTGTGTTACACCTCTCTCTCTCTCTCTCCCCCCATCAGACAACTTGAGAGAGAGAGAGGCTGTTGGAGCATGAAAGCAGTATATGTGTGACGAGCTGTTGCGTCACGTGGTGTTTGTCCATGCCGGAGCTTGTCGGGGACAGCGGTGGGACCGGCGATTGGGACGGACTGTCGACGGGAGGCCGACACCACCGGAGATCAACAAACGTGAAACTGAGGGCCGGTGGTGGAGCCGGTGGCGGGAGCTCATGTGATGCTGTCTACGTAAAGGGTGTCAGTGGCTGCAATTTGCTGTTGGGCTTTGAATCTGGCATGGGTCTGGGCCCCAGAATTAGTTTGGTTATTTTCTTCAGATTTTGGACCCGACAGCTACGACTCCAGTACAATTAGAACGCATGGAGAATTTTTCTTTATTTTATTATGCCATATTTTGGGCCTCAAGAGATGGCGGTACAAAGGCTTTTGTTCACAATGTATTGAAATTTTAGTTTTACAATGGCATGTTTTGGGCCTCAACAGATGTCGGTTGCAGAGGCTTAATTTTGTTCCCCTGCAAAGGGAGGCCGTAAGTGACTGGGCCATATTTTCAAGCTCCTGAGCTACATAACCCAGAACTGAAGATGATGTGTGCGTAATATATATCGTAGCTAGACTTATTATATCGTCAACACTTAGAAGAGATGACTTCCACCCCAGAAATCCCGAGCTGGGTTGGGCTACAAAAGAATGAAACAGAGTAGAGTTTAGAAAGCTGGTCTAGATAGCTAGCTAACGTCACACAAAATTGGAGATTAGTAAATCCTCCAACAGTTACATGAGGAATGATGAGAACTTAATTACGCACACAGAAGAAAAAATTGAAAAAAGTTTTACTTGCTAATCCCATAAACCCATGTACAATAATATCTAAGAACAAATAAATTATTACCACAACAAAGAACTTCCCACCCCTGTGCTGCTGAAAAGTGTTAGTTTGGGGGTGGACACCAACCTCCGCCGGCGGAAGAGCTCCGACGAGTTCGAGGATGACGCTGGTGAGCGTAGGAGTCGACGGCGGAAGCTTCAGGTGAATCGAACGGGCGAAGCTGCACGGGTATCGAGCTCCGCGTGCGAGCGCTCGACCTTCGCGTCAGGCGGTGACGACCATCGCGTCTTTGATGCCACCCTCGCGTTTGGCCTCCCACCTCCGCGTCCGAGCGGGCCGCTGGCGACAGGCTGTCGCCAGCCTGTCCAGTTTTCGCCTATAAAACCCCCTTCAATGCCCTAGGGTTACTGTGCTTTTTCCCCCTCCTCCGATTCTTCTCTGGCGGCGATTTTTTCCCTTCGTTCTTCGTTCCTTTTTTCTCCAGCGCTCAGAACTTTGGGATTTTGAGGGGAGATTAAAAAGGGGGATTTAAGAAGAGAGATAGAGAGAGGGGATTTAAGAAGAGAGAGAATTAAAGAGGGGTTTATATTGTGGATTATTCATTTATTCTCAAGTGAGAATTGAAATGGTTTATTCCCTTTAATTATTAACACTGTAACTACAGTGTTCAATCTGAGAAATCTCAGTTTAGAGATTTGCTATTGATTTGTAATTTCTTGTTAGATTAATAAGAAATTGACTGTGTGGCTCCCGAGGACGTAGGCAGTTGCCGAACCTCGTAAATCTTGGTGTACTTTTTTTCTATTCTGCGTTTCTGTTGCATTAGGGATTTAGGCGTTAAATTCCCAACAACTGGTATCAGAGCGTGAAACGATCTAGAGGAAGTCAGATTCAAGTGGGAGCCATGACCGCAGATGAAGGGAAAGTGAGATTAGAGAGGTTTGATGGATCAGATTTTGGATTCTGGAAAATGCAGATAGAGGATTATCTGTATCAGAAAAATCTGTATCAACCTCTCTCGGGGAAGAAGCCGGAGGGTATGGAGGAAGAAGATTAGAATCTTCTGGATAGAAAAGCCCTCGGAGTTATCAGATTGACATTAACTCGCAATGTTGCGTTTAACATAGCGAAGGAGAAGACCACAGCGGGTCTTATGGCAGCACTCTCAAATATGTATGAGAAGCCATCAGCCTCAAATGAAGTCCATTTGATGAGGCGGTTGTTCAATCTGCGAATGGCGGAAGGTGCATCGGTAGCACATCATCTCAATGAACTCAATACAGTCACGACCTAATTGAGTTCAGTTGATATTGAGTTTGATGAGGAAGTTCGAGCGTTAATCCTTTTGTCTTCCCTACCAGAGAGTTGGAACGCTACAGTCACGGCAGTGAGTAGCTCGTCGGGAAAGAAAAAGTTGAAGTTCAATGACGTTCGTGATCTGGTTCTCAGTGAGGAGATCCGACGGAGAGAGTCGGGTGAAGCTACAACCTCTTCAGTATTGCATACAGAGTCAAGAGGTAGAAATTCAACCAGAGGAAATGGATCAGATGACAGAAGATCCAAATCCAGGAATCCCAACAGTTCGAAGGCTATCGAGTGTTGGAAGTGCGGAAAAACCGGGCACTACAAGAATCAGTGCAAGAGTGCACAGAAGGAGTGGGAGGCAAATGCAGATGTGAATATTGCCTCCACCTCAGGAGGAGATGATGCGTTGATATGCTCTTTGGAGAGCAAGGAGGAGTCTTGGGTGTTGGACTCGGGAGCATCATTTCATGCTACTTCTCAGAAAGAATTCCTCGAGAAGTATATCCCCGGAAACCTTGGAAATGTATATCTTGGTGACGATCAAGCATGTGCCATTATTGGCAAAGGTGTAGTGAAGATTAAGCTGAATGGGTCAGTATGGGAGCTGAAGGATGTCAGGTACATTCCCGACCTGAAAAGGAACTTAATCTCAGTAAGCCAGCTGGCTAGTGAAGGCTACACGACGACTTTCCATGGTGATGATTGGAGGATTTCGAAAGGCGCAATGACGATTGCCAGAGGCAGGAAGACTGGTACCCTGTATATGACAGCAGGTGCACGTTGTTCGATCTCAGTTGCGGCAGGCAATGAGACTTCAAAGCTGTGGCACCAGAGACTCGGTCATATGAGTGAAAAGGGGATGAAGGTTATGCACACAAAGAGAAAACTCCCAGGTTTACAATCAGTAGAGATTGATGTGTGTAAAGAATGCATACTTGGAAAGCAGAAGAAAGTTAGCTTTCAGACAAGTGGCAGAGCCCCCAGGAAGCAGAAGCTAGAGCTTGTTCACTCAGATGTTTGGGGACCAATAACCACCACGTCGATTGGTGGGAAACACTACTTCGTGACTTTTATTGATGATCACTCTCGGAAAGTATGGGTCTACTTTCTGAAGAAAAAGTCAGAAGTGTTTGAGGCTTTCAGAAGATGGAAAGCCATGGTCGAGAATGAGACCGGATTAAGGGTAAAGAAACTCAGAACAGACAATGGTGGTGAGTATGAAGACACCAGGTTCAAGAAATTCTGCAATGAGCACGGTATCAGAATGGAGAGAACCGTGCCCGGCACGCCTCAGCACAATGGTGTGGCTGAGCGCATGAATAGAACGTTGACAGAGAGAGCCAGAAGCATCCGTATACAGTCAGGTCTACCGAAGCAGTTCTGGGCAGAAGCAGTCAACACAGCAGCTTACTTGATCAACCGAGGTCCATCGGTTCCATTGGAGCACAGAATACCAGAGGTGGTATGGTGCGGAAAGGAGGTAACCCTCTCACATCTCAGAGTTTTCGGTTGTGTAGCTCATGTGCATATTAGTGATCAAGGCAGGAATGAGCCTGATCCCAAGTCCAAGAAATGCACATTCATCGGATATGGTGAAGACGAGTTCGGCTACCGCATTTGGGACAACGAAAACAAGAAGGTGATCAGGTGCAGAGATGTGACATTCAACGAGAAGGTGATATATAAGGACATGCACAAGACAGATGACGGTGACTCAGAGAGCGAGTCAACATTTGCAGATGCAGATGATGTTCCGGATAACCTCTCGGAAGAACCCAATGCAGAAGGTCCTCAGTCAGAAGAGACTGTTGGACAGAATGGTGCGCAGAAGCCCGACGCACCGGCTCCGATATTAAGGAGAAATACTCGTCCTCCTGTGCCTAACAGCAGATACAT
Source organism: Asparagus kiusianus (assembly GCA_022839385.1). Lineage (NCBI taxonomy): Eukaryota > Viridiplantae > Streptophyta > Magnoliopsida > Asparagales > Asparagaceae > Asparagus > Asparagus kiusianus. Next base: position 476,777 of record BQKN01000450.1, on the reverse strand, counting down.
GAATTATATGTTGCTGACAGATGGAGGAGAGTCTGAAAGCTTTGATGAAGCTTGTCAGAGTGGAGATGCGAGCAAGTGGGAGTTTGCTGCGAAAGAAGAGAAGAAATCTCTGATCTCCAACCAGTCATGGGGACTAGCTGAGTTTCTCATGGGGAAGAAGGCACGTCACAACAAATGGGTGTATCGAGTGAAAAAGGAGCAGAATGGTTCCAAAAGATACAGAGCCCGACAAGTTGTTAGAGGATTTCAACAGAATATCCAAGGAAGAAAGGATCCAGCGGATATGTTGACAAAGGCAGCGACTTTTCAGAAACTGGAGTTGTGTGTAACTTCAGTTGGCCTTCATGCATAGATGATGAAGGCGGAGCCACACAGGGGAGGAGCTTGATGGGATAGCCTGTTGACGTCGGTTTGGTCTCCAAGTGGGAGATTGTTAGTTTGGGGGTGGACACCAACCTCCGCCGGCGGAAGAGCTCCGACGAGCTCGAGGATGACGCTGGTGAGCGTGGGAGTCGACGGCGGAAGCTTCAGGTGAATCGAACGGGCGAAGCTGCACGGGTATCGAGCTCCACGTGCGAACGCTCGACCTTCGCATCAGGCGGTGACGACCATCGCGTCTTTGATGCCACCCTCGCGTTTGGCCTCCCACCTCCGCGTCCGAGCGGGCCGCTGGTGACAGGCTGTCGCCAGCCTGTCCAGTTTTCGCCTATAAAACCCCCTTCGATGCCCTAGGGTTACTGTGCTTTTTCCCCCTCCTCCGATTCTTCTCTGGCAGCGATTTTTTCCCTTCGTTCTTCGTTCCTTTTTTCTCCAGCGCTCAGAACTTTGGGATTTTGAGGGGAGATTAAAAAGGGGGATTTAAGAAGAGAGATAGAGAGAGGGGATTTAAGAAGAGAGAGAGAGAAAATTAAAGAGGGGTTTATATTGTGGATTATTCATTTATTCTCAAGTGAGAATTGAAATGGTTTATTCCCTTTAATTATTAACACTGTAGCTACAGTGTTCAATCTGAGAAATCTCAGTTTAGAGATTTGCTCTTGATTTGTAATTTCTTGTTAGATTAATAAGAAATTGACTGTGTGGCTCCCGAGGACGTAGGCAGTTGCCGAACCTCGTAAATCTTGGTGTACTTTTTTTTCTATTCTGCGTTTCTGTTGCATTAGGGATTTAGGCGTTAAATTCCCAACAAAAAGACCTCAACTTAACATCTCATAATCCATATCAATATCTCTATTCTCAGTTGTCTGGCATGAACATCCTATTCTAGCCGTTCAACTTATCATCAACCATTAAAACTGTTGAAAACGGCGAAGAATAGTTGAAAAAGACGTGGAACAGAAAAAAACTCTAGTCAGTCAACTGATAGAAGTCATTAGTCGACCGATAGATGCAAACTGCAGGAATGAAAAAATCACACTGGACAGTCGACTAATGCATCCATATCGGTCGACCGATGCATCCATATCGTTAGAACGATGAAGACTTATCGGTCGACTGATGACTTCCATCAGTCGACCGATTGTGGGCTGAGGGTTGACCCGTTTCCTAGTCTGTTTTGGATTTGGGTTGTTTATATAAATAGAAGCACAGTTTGTTAGGGTTTTTGATCAGAGAGAGAGAGTTATTATCAGAGACTTTTGAGCACTTTGAGAGGGAGAATTTCGAGGGTGAGTGAGGTCTTGTTGGTTAGGGTTATTATGATTGTTTGAGAGTTGTAACCCATTGTATTTCTCCTCCATATAATAAAATCTCTCCATCCTCTCCCCGTGGACGTAGGCAACTTACTGAATCACGTATATCTCTATGTTTGTGATTATTTTTGGTTCTTCTATTGTGGATTGTGCTTGTGGTGTTCTTCGTTCGTTGCTTATCGACTCGTTGTGGTTTGACTCTGCTTGCACTGGGCGCAACAATTGGTATCAGAGCTCTAGTGTATCAGATCTCTAGTGTATCAGATCTAGGGTTTGATTTAGGTGGAGAAAAATTCGGTGTTGGAAGCTTGGATTTTGGAGATTTAGTTTTCGGTGGAGCTAGCGTTGCAGAGTTGCCATTGGAGATATCGCCTTCCTCGTGTTGCTAGGAGATTGTTTTGTAATCCTATCCAGAGTTCAATTTGGATAATTTCTCAATTCTATCAGTCGACAAATTTTTCCTCTACAATTGGAGTTAGTAAGCAATAGGAGAAGAAAGTCGTGAAAGTAGTAAGGCTACGTCGAGTATAGTTCAGGTTGCACTTCAAGATACAAAGATTAGTGTTGTGAAGTATGACGACAAAATCAATTTTGGGTTGTGGATGAGTGATGTGCAAGATGCGTTGAATGCTCAAAAATTAGAAGAAACAATAATGACTCATGAGAGGCCACCTAAATATGATGAGGTGATATTGGATAAGATGAATCAAAATTCTTGTGGGGTGGTCAGGTCTTGTTTAGAACAAGAATTGAAATATGATGTTATTGGAGTGACGTCTACGATGAAGATATGAGAGATTCTCAATAACAAGTATCTTACGAAGAATGTTGAGAACCGGTTGGACTTGTTGTGGAGATTATTCAGATTCCAGATATCCAGGGGTACCACACTTGCAGATCATGTGAACAACTATACGAAGTTGTTGTCAAACTTAGCAAATGTTGATGAGAAGATATCAGATGAGTATAAGGCGATCATTTTGTTAGGCTCATTACCCAATGAGGATTTTAGCACCTTTGTGCTTACATTGTTGAATGATAGATCTTCTATCACCTATAGTGAAGTGACTAATGTATTGATAAATTTCGATTTGAGGAGGAAGGATAAAGAATCTTTCAGAGCTAATACTTCAGGAGAAGCCTTGTTGATAAGAGGAATGAGTCCCTATCCTAGAGATGGTAATCGGGACAGGTCAAAGTCAAGAGACCACTACCAAATTGTGAAAAACTAATGTACTTTTTGTAGAGAACAAGGATATTGGAAGAGAGATTGCCCGAAGCTGAGAGAGAAGGAGAACAGTAATAAGAATAGCCCGAAGGCCAGTGAGGTGAATGTTACTAGAAGTGGTAATGATTCTGATGATTCATGCTTTTCTCTTTTGATTACTCCAGAGATTAACCATGCGGAAGCATAGAATTGGATGCATGATTCTGGTGATACTTATCATGTGACTCTGCGGAGAGATTGATTTGCATCTTTTGAGAAGCTTGATGGGTGTGCGGTGGTCATGGGAAACAATCAGTCTTGTGACATTTGTGGGATATGTACCGTTAGGATTCAGATGCACGATGGAGTGGTTAGAGAGTTGAAAGAAGTAAGGTTTGTTCCTCAACTGAAAAAAAAATCTTATTTCTGTTAGAGCTTTAGAGGCAAAGAGATTCAAGGTAACTTTTGAGAACGCTGTATCTAAGGTTACTAAAGGATCGTTGGTAGTGATGAAAGGTGTCCGTAATAGAAATCTTTATTATCTGCAGGGAAGTGCCGAGATTGGCTAGGTAGCTTTAGCAGTTTTAGAGGTGGATGCTAGTAGGCTTTAGCATTTTAGACTTGGGCACGTAGGGAAAAATCACTGTAGGCGTTGTGCAAGCAGGGATTATTGAAAGGAGCCAAGAGTAGGAAAATTAAATTATATGAGCATTGTATTCTTGGTAAGAAGACTAAAGTGAAGTTCAAAACAACCATTCATAAGACAAAGGGCATCTTGGACTATGTGTACATGGATGTTTGGGGTCGCACCAAGACATCAGCACTTGGTGGTCGACATTAGTTCGTCATTTTTGTGGATGATAGTTCTAGGCATTGTTGTGTGTATACCATGAAACAAAAGAGTAAAGTCCTAGAGATATTAGTGGAGTGGAAGAGAAGATTGGAACTGCAGACAGGGAGAAAGATCAATACGTTGAGATTCGATAACGGTGGTGAGTACACATCAGACCCTTTTCAGCAGCTATGTCGAGATAAGGGCATAGAAAGAAAATTCATATTTAGTCATACACCGTAGCAGAATGGGGTGACAGAGAGGTTAAATCAGACTTTATTGGAGAAGATTCAATGTTTGCTGTATCATGTAGCATATCCAGCTTTGTAAAATCAAATAAAAATAGTAAATCAACTCTAAAAATTATAAAATTTTGAGGAAAGGTTCTAGACATGTAGAAGAATATGTTAGAGAAAGAATTTCCGAAAAATATTTTCTCATTTAAGAGAAATAAATGTTTGAACACAGATATACCGTTTCTAAAAATCTGCTGACATACACGATTTTGTAAAATCAATTGGGCACAGTAAATCAACTCTAAAAATAGTAAAATTTTGAGGAAAGTTTCTAAACATGTAGATAAACATTTAAAAGAAAGGATTTCTTAAATATCACTTCCCATTTGTAAAAACTCATCTGTTTTATAAAAACATGCACGAACATGCACGAACGAAAAACATGATTTTGTAAATTCAATTAAACGTAACAAATCAATTTTAAACTTGATAAAACTTTGGAAAATGTTTGAAAATGTGATTTTGAACATGTTACAAAAAAGAATTTTCCAATTTGCATTTCCCAATTGTGGAATCTCATTATTTTGCAAAATCACATAAGTATGGACTTGTAAAAGCTTGATCTTGACAAAATGAGTTTAAACAAAGTTTTGAAAACTTTCCAATAGATTTATAAACTTGATAAAAGATATAAAATAATGTCGTTAAGTCTATAATCCAAAACAATGATAAACCAAACCAAACATGTGTGTGTGATATTGAGCTTGAAGTATTTAACACACATAATATAAAACCTAAACTAGATTACCCAAGCCGATCTTGATCTTCAATAAGCTTGACTTGGTACACTTTGCAGATGAAGCTTGAACTTGATCTTTAACTTGAATTGTACGTTGCTTCACTCCACAATTCCTTCAACCTCCATTGGATATGATCGTTATGGCACAATCCATCCATCCTCCAACTTATTGTTTGCCTAGAATAAATACGAAAACACAAACACTAGACAAACAATATTAGAAGTAAATTGTTTATTAAACATCATCAAAACAAAAAGGCCAATAATCAGGTCTTCATTCCTTACTTCGTATTCCTATGTCATCTGATTGACGATGAGTTTGGAGTCGCCATATGCTTCAAGATGTCTTACCCCTAATTCCAAGGTTAGATCGAGTCCAATAAGCAAGGCATTATACTCAGCCACATTATTGGAGCACGGCTCTGTTAAAGAGAAGGCTTGAGGTAACATGAGATTTTGGGGAGATATCAATATGTTCCCTACTCCTACAACGATTGTCCCTATTGGGCCTGCCCGGGATGCACCGTTAAAGAATATTTGTTAGATTTTCTTTTGTGAAGTCGTATTGACTTTATGGGTTTCATCCGACATATCTTCGAATAAGTCAATTTTTTATTCTAGCGGATGACTGGTTAGTAGATCGCTGATGGCTTGCCCTTTCGGACTTTTATGGCATGAAGTATACATCATTGAGACAGTAAAAGTGCCCATCTTGCTAGGTGCCAATTAAACGACCCGGGCTGTGTCATAAAGACTCAGATGGAATTCACCTGAGAGATAACATATATGGTTTGGCCGATTAGGTAATGTCACATTTTCTGAATGGTGGATACCAGGGCCAAACATTCCTTTTCGACAATGGGATACTGACGTTCAGCTCCCTGTTATGTTCTACTCAAGTAATAGACAACTTGCTCGTGGTCATCGTGATCATCTTGTGCTAACAGGGCACCCAAAGAATGCTCCGTCGCTTGCACATAAATCAAGAAGGGTTTCCCCAAGACCGGAGCTGCCAAAACTGGTGGGTTCAAGAGATAAGTTTTGATCTCATCGAATGCTTTCTGGTAAGCTTCGCCCCACACAAAGGATACACCCTTCTTCATCAATTTTGAGAAGGGCTAGCATTTAGCTGAGAGATTTGTGATGAACCTACGGATGTATGCCAGACGTCATTGTAGTCCTCTCAATTCTTTGAGATTTTTGGGAGGCTGCAGCTCCTAGATAGCTCGCACTTTATCAGGATCTATATGAATCCCTTTCGTTGTGACGATAGGTCTAAAGAAGTTGCCACTCAACATCCCAAAAATAATTTTGTAGGATTCATTTTCAATTGATTGGCTCACATCAGTTCGAACATCATTTTCAGATCTTGAAGATGATCATCTTTGCTGTGACTCTTCATGACTAAGTCATCTATAACACTCTACTGTTTTTCGTAGGTGATCTAGGAAGATTATGCTCATGGCACGTTGGTAGGTTACACCTACGTTTTTGAGTCCAAAGGGAATCACTGTGTAGTAGTATATCCCTAATAGGGTTCTAAAATAGGTATGTTTCTCATCTTTAGGGTACATTTTGATTTGATTATACCCTAAACATCCATCCATGAAAGTTATAATAGATAGCTGATTCCCACCAAGCTTCAATGATAAAAGTTACAATCAGATGACTTTCGTGCCGACAAATGAAAGCTACAAATGGAGAATTTTTCACATAGACCGAGAAGAGTTACAATTCAACGACACTTCCGACAACTGATGGAAACTCTATTCAGTGGTCTTCACAACCATCGGTGAGAGTTACAATCTGACGACTTTCACACCCTACAACAACTAAAGTGAGGATTACTGAACAATGGTCCTTACAACACTTCACAGAAGAGGTTACAAGTCAACTAGCCTCTTCCTAAAACGCAGAACTCATCTTCGCGTTATAATTCTTGAAACATATGCGACCTCCGCTTTTCCAAGCTGCGACAAGCAAAACACGAGCGGCCCTCGCGTTTTGGACGTTCAGTCAACACCCAACTCCGCGTCGCAATTCTAAGACGTGAAGTTAGGGTCCTGAACGTCAAATTGGGCGTTTGACTCATTCAAACATGAGTCGAATGGTTCCAGAACCGTTTTCCCCACGATCTGAGGAAATCACGCCACTTAGGAGCGGATTATGGGGGCAATTACACCCCTTGTCCTCTTATAAAAATCTCAACCAACTCAACAGAAAGGAGGTTCGGATTTGGGGGGGAGGTTGAAGATTTTGGAATCAAAACCGTATAAGGTTGGATTTTCTGAAGGAAAGAGGCGAATTCTTAGGAGATAGAAGATTTCAGTCAGATTTTGAAGATAAAAATCTCGAAGAATCTTCCAGCAACAAACAAATCTACTTGGCTATTAACCAAATTTTCTGTTTAAACAACTCTTTTCACATAGTTCTAACTCGTTCTGAGTTCTCAAACTCGTTAAGAGTTATTTTTCAAACTTACCACGTAAGTTCACTGTTCCCACGAGATAAAGACGATCGGATCGTCAACGGAGAACGAATTCAACGCAAACATTCGAAGGAGGCACTCCATCGCTACCAGGAAGAACCCAGTTTTCAACAAAGAAGAGAATCCAGGTCATTCTCTTCTCTTTTGTAATCGGAATCCAATTATAATTGAGATCAAAGGAATACAAATCAAATTCTTTCATTTCTTTTACTCCAAATTTTCCACAAACACCTTTAATACAGGTTGCAATTAGGCTGCTATGAATTTGTGATGCACGTGATTGCCATGACAAGTTAGTATGATGTTCACAACTGTGTTCATTCACAAACCTTTTGATTTTAATTCTTTTTTCATTTTTAACAGGAGATGCAAATAGCACCCAAGGGCATCCATATTCTCCTTATATCGACAATAAACTCGGATACGTTTGGGTTCATTCTTTACAAATTCATAGTCAAACTTTTTCGCCATAGAATAGTATTACAAAGCTAGTCTCAATTCATTTACAGTTTTAAATTGTTGCCCCTTTTCAGTTAATGTTGTGTGCCACCATTAAGGAATGATGGAAGTGTTATTGAGAATATCAGCAGCTCTCATTACATTCTCATCAATTCTCTCAGAATTGAAAGCATTTCATGGAAGAGGATGACTATATTCTGCATTCAAAGAGGCATCACTGCTGCACAAATTAATCAACTAGTGAGATATCCTGTACACTATAGTATAATGTTATCTTTTGATATTTTAAATTAACAGCTTCTTATGTAAACAAAAATGTAACTGTGAGCATTAACTGACTAGGAGTAAAATTAACTATTTTCGTAAAACTTAACATAGAGTAGTGGATTTTAACAGACAATATGCATAGTTAACACGTTACGATGAAAGTTAACAACTTTATGAAAATTTTAACATGGTCACATGAAAGTTAATATGCTCATGTAAAGGTTAACATATCTCGTAGAAACTTAACATGTAAGATGAAGAGTTAATATCTAACCATCAGAGATGACAACTATATTTTTTGACTGTGCATCGAAACCTGAAATCATAATTTTTACATCACACAAAGCCCAGTTTTAAACAAAGTTCACTGATTACTTACATTTCAGTAATAATTTTTTGATTTTTTCAGAAGTAGGACACTCCATATTAACAACAACTTGCATGTGAATCTCCGTACAACTAGTATTTCAATTGTGCTCTAACATGCACTTCAAATCATGAAGAATATATCATTCTCGCCTAATGACACCATGCACATAAAGTCTTTGGCGGCCGTTGGGGGTTTTTGAAAGTTATGAGGACAGTTATGATGAGTAATTAAGGGAATTTTTAGCGCATAAGTGGTTCTTGAATGTTGAAGAATAAAAATACTTAAAATATTTTTCGACTGTGACTTGAAACCTGAAATCACTATGTTTACATCACACAAAGCCAATGTTATAAAGAGTTCACTTACATTTCAGTAATAACTTTTTGATTTTTTCCAGAAATGGAACACTCTATATTAACAACAGATTTCATGTGAATCTCTGTACAACCAATATTTCGATTGTACTCCAAAATGCACTTTAAATCATCTTCATTATCAGCTAAACTCAGGTTGGGGTGCCTCTCAGATTTATATGTCAATGATAAAGCTTCTCGAGGTACTTTTAATCTTTCAAAACACATCAAATTTCAGTTTAAAAAATCTTGTTGTCGAACTTAGCATCAAGAATATGCCCTTCTCGCCTAAAGACACCATGTAAATCAAGTCATTTACGGTCATTGGGGTTGGTTGAAAGTTATGATGACAGTTATGAGGAGTAATTGAGGAGATTTAAAACGCATAAAGGATTGTTAAAAGTTAAAGACAAAAAACCCTAATTTCATAAATGAGAGAGTGAGAGATAAAACTAGACAATATATAACCCATGATGATGAAGTGGACCTATAATGGAGGGAACCGCGCTTTTTTCCCCCGCTTTTCGCCGTCGTTCCGTCTTAACTGCGATGAGAGAGATCATCGGATTGAGGAGTCAACGAGCCGGTTTCCTAGGAGATAGAAGAGGGCATTTTCGGTAGGTTTGTCAAAATACACATAATATATGTATAAATGTGGGTTTTTCGGGCTGTGTCACATTTTTTACACTCGGTTGGGGCTAAAGAGTAACGGAAATAATTGGTAGGGCTGGGGCACCTCAGATTCTTCATTTTGGGGCCTTGACACATTTCCCCCTTTATACTATCAAATATTTATACTATTTTATCATATTATTTATTAAATGATATTAAATAATTGAAAAAAAATAATATAATAGTAAAATTATTTAATAAAGTATCATTCATAAATTTTTGGTTATATTGTTATTTAAAAACTATTACTTATCCAACTATTGATAATTATAGTACCATTAAATAATTTATTTTAAAGTTATTTAATTTTTTTATCTTACTATTATTCAATAATAGTTTATCTCATAATTTAAGTAATACTATTAAAATAATTATACTATTTATACTATTTATTTTATAATATTTATAATATTTTATTATAATATTTAGTAAATAATAGTATAGATAAAATATACAATATAATAGTATATTATTTTATTATAATACTATTTTAACTATTTAATTATATTATACATAATTATTAAATAACCTAATAAATTATTTATATTTTATAAAGCATCTTATAAATTATTTTATCATAGTATTTTAGACAATTAATAGTTATACTATTGACAAATGATATTTATACTGTTATTAGATAATTTATTTAATAATTTAAATTATTTTATTTTACTATCATAAAATAATTTATTTACTAGTATAATCATTAAATTACAGTTTGTAATAATAAATAACAATTTATAATACTAAAAACTATGAAATAGGTTGCAATTTGCTATAAAAAGTTATTATTTTTAATAAAATTGTATAAATAATAAATTAATAAAATATCTTATGTAATTATATTTTAATAATAATGAAACCATCAGTTGTTTTGTGATGAATTGACAGAACATAGTTATTAAGAGGTTATGGATAATTAATTGAAAATTAATTATAGATAATGAGCATAGTTGGAAATTATCAAAATTGAGATTGTATAAAGACAATCAAATGTTATTACATAACAATTTCCTTTTATAAGCAGAAACACTTTTTATACACAATCTCCTAATATGTTTAATTGTTTTTGGTTATTTGCACTTAAAAATCCCAAAGCCTGCCATAGTTTTAGTTTTGATACCCATAAAGTTCTTTTTTTGCAAAAAAGTACTCTGAAAGATTATTAAAATTAAACTTTGATACTTAAAATTTTCGTTAAATTTGACAAAGCTGGGGAAAATCGAAGTTAAAACTTTTGTTAAAATTTGGGGTATCAAAGATAAATTTTGTGGAACTTTGATGTGCCTTTTGGGTAAAAGAAAACTTTGGTGTATCAAAGTTAAGAATTTGGTAAGTTTTGGGGTATTTTTTGGATAAAAACAAAAAGGGTATCAAAGTTAAGGGTGTGTTTGAATTTCAATGGGGTTAAGGGAAGTTAAGGGAAACTAGGTAAGAGAATGGAAGGGAAGGGAAGTGAGTTCCCTTCCCCTTGGTTACACCCCAATTTGGGAGGTAACAAATTTTATACTATTAGGGGGTGAACCAAGGGGAACTATGGTGAATAACTTCACCTCCTAAATGTTCCCAAACAAATTGAATGATTCCCCTAACTTCCCTTCACTCTTATTCCCCTCAATCCAAATAATCCCTAAAAGAAGAGTAAACTTTAGCGTATAAGAGCAAATAATCTAATTATAAAATAAAACTCTCATCTCATTTCAAACATAGAAGAGTGAAAATAAAGTAGAAATGATAATACTAAAAGTTAAGTAAACAGAAAAGCAGCAGCGAATACCGGAATACAAAAGATTTGAAGAATATATTTACAAAAATCCCGAAAGGAAATAGATTAATCTGCAATATTAAGCTTTATAAGGAGTTTTATGCAGAAAGTTATGCAAACAAAATCGGTATTGTCATTGATCTCACTCCGGGGATCGGAAAGGAAAAGTTTCTTCGAAGTTTGATCCTCATCGTCAAATCGCCATAATTTTTTTGTCGATCTTTGCCTTTTCAGAAGCTTGGGCATTCTTTTCTTCAGGTAAAAATTCACACCCAAATTTCTAAAATTGGCGATTTATTTACAATCTAGTTATCTGAGACTAATCTCGAAATGGGTTTTCGTTAATTTGCCTCTTCAAGAACTTTTCAATTTCAATTGATGCCTGCATAAAGGGGTTTGCTTTATTTTCTGTTGGTTTAGTATCTAATGTTATTGAATTAATAGTTGGTTGTATTTTCATTAATTTGCTGGTGTTGATGATGATTATTGAAGCTTAATTTTTATATAATTGATTTGTGAAGATGGTGTTAGTTCTAGCATTAGGTGATCTTCACATCCCTCACAGGGCAGCTGATCTCCCTGCAAAGTTTAAGTCGATGCTCGTTCCTGGCAAGATTCAACAGATAATATGTACAGGAAATTTATGCATTAAGGTATTCAGCTAAGTTTGAAGTTTTGCTTTACTAATCTTGAAAATTTCATTGTTGTTTGTTCCCCATAAGCTATGCAGTATGCTTTGTTGCTTAGTTCATTTTATTTTTCTCGTTTTGGAGAAATTTAATTTTTAATTTAGATGTGATATAGGTTGTACATACTAATGCTACATTCTGTAGTCCTTAGTTAATCCATGAATGTAGTAGTTCTAAAGGTTGAATCCATATACACTTGGGGCAGGATACAGGCCCAACCTCAGCTTCGGAGACCCCATTGTAGTTCTTAACTCCTACCAATTATTCTCCGTGCAAAATTGTGTGCCTAACCTTAATTGGGTGATTTTTTAATTTGCAAAAATCTACTTGCTTCTCTTCTAAATAGAATGCAACTACTATCTCATAAAAAATCATTTTTCAATGTCTCTTAGATTGTATTAGTGTTTACTACATGCAATGTTGTCCATTCTTTTGTTCTTTTACTTTGTGCTTATCTATTTTTATTTATACTATAGTTTAAATTATCTTCCACAACAGAAAATGACTTGTAACTTATCAATTCAATCGATTTATTTTCATAGTTCTTTTAAAAAGAATAGAATTTATCATAAGAAATTGGCTTATTTTCATAGAATTTATCAACATACAAGACATAAAAAATTGGCTTATTCATAGTTCTTTTAAAAAGAATAGAATTTATCATACTATTTTTTTAGGACTTGTCACTTAGAGTTAATTGTATTGACTATGGGACTATTTGGCAATGGTTGATGAAAATTTTAACCCCCTGTTGACCCGCAAAGAAAAAAGAAAAGGCACGTAAGGTTTATGAATAAATGTCTGTAAGCTCCACTAGCACTATGTAACTGCAACCTTGTGTGCCACTGTGATCTGTATCCTTTCTGTATCTTATAAATTACTGTGATCTATCTCTGCCAACTGCTTGGGCAATGCTACATTGGTCACCTAGATTTATACCTAACCAGCCTATTGGGTTTAGCTATTTGACTTTTAAACTAGCCAACTTGTTTGGAGATTTATTCTTATATCCTTCAGCCGACTATGTAATTGTGATTCCTGACCTATGCAGGAGTCTTCCGTACACTCTTTCCAGCTAAGAATTCTACTTCAATAGACCTAACTCCTTGGTATGTTTTGTATGTCCAACGTTCTTTTTTGACATCCCAAAGCATTAGTGTAGAATTTAATTATAGGGGATTGTAATTCAAACAATCCATTCTACATGCTTTGCACCTATGTCTTTCCAACCACTTTATTAGATTGTCAGAAATGTTAGGAGAGGATATACTTATGTTTTTTCCCCTTTTGCATTTACCAAAAATGTTGCATTAAGTGACTTTCCATGTCTTATTGTTGATCATTTCAAAGAGGATAAATATGATAGCCATGAATCTACATTAGCTTGAGCCTTTTCTTTTTAGGGTTATTTCATATGAAACTTGTGAGAATCGAATAATCAGAAATTACAGTTTATCTTAGAACCAAATATGGACTTGTTTAGTGAATCTTGGCTTTGTTTTAAGGATTTGGAGGTTTCATTAGCACCATAACATAGTCAGACTTTTTTGCATCTCCACGATGCTCTCTCCATTTGTCATGTTCGTAAACAAATAGAAGTGTTGGGCTGATGGAGATTGGCGCAATCATTTCTTTTTGTACACTTAAGCTTGAATTTCTAGATAGATGATTCTAATTAAAGGCTCAAATTGCTCAACCTCATCCCCAAAAGCTACATTCTTCAGTCGGAACTCTTGCATCGCCTAGTTATACCATGCCGCGAGGACTTTATTTAAACACAATCCTTCTGAGACCCTAACTCATTTCTTAACATATCTTTTATATAAGCATTTACCACATGAGACCTACCTCAGTGATAAAGTGGTGTAGTTTGGTTTTGGAGTTCTCTGTACACACAATAATGAATAACAACTATAACTACAACCAAAAGAAAAAGTGGATCACTCTACGCTTATCAAGTCACCGATGTTCATCAACATTTTTCAAGTAATTCCGAAGATTAGAACGGAAATTGAAATAAGCATATTATGTTTGAGCATAAGGTGACTCCCAAAAATTATGGAAATATTCATGAATTTCAACCATGTCAACTTCTCTAAACAATATAGGCTGAATTGAGATGATCATGTTAGCTCAAAATTTTCCACCTTGTCCTAGATAAATTTGTCATCGGTTCATGAATAAACATTACTAAATGAAGCCTAAAGAAATGATCTTCCTATGTGGTTGTAATGGCCAAGAAGAATCCTTCTGTCTGCCACAAGAAGACGCCATCTGGTCTTCCTCTTTGTTTCAAATATACACCTGTCATACTGATAATTTTTAGCTGCAGACCCTATCAGGAGAAAGGCAGGGGCAACCAAGAAACCTCATCCCTTGTTCCTCCTCATCAACCTTGTTAGGGGAAACCAGAGTAAGAGATCAAGTCAAACTAGTAATATCCCTAGATTACTTGTAGTAGCTTGATGACCTCCTGGAGCTATGGGCAAGGGAACTTGGAAAGAAAATTTGGCCTGCTTTAGAAATATCATCTTCAACCCCTTGGTCATGGCCATGAATTTTGAAGCAAGATCTCAAAATGAAAACCTTTCTTCACTGATGTAGCACGTCGCTCCTTTGAAGCCTATGATTACAAGCAGAAATACACTGATAATCATGCAATATTTGTTGAGCATCCATTCTGTCAGGGTTCAATCTAGTTGCCTTCTCCCTCTTCCTACCTCATTGAATCTATAGTACTACACTGAGAGGCAAGACACTTAATAATTTCTCAAACATAACACTTCTTGAACTTCCTTCATTTGGAAGATATTCTGCAATGATAATTAACAAAGACTAAAAGCATTTTGTAAAGACTAGGGACTTATCAAAAGCGTTGTTTTAAATATCCTCGATGTAGGTGATATATCGTCGGTATATTCGTTTATAAGGCTCGCTGCAGAGCAATATGGTTTCAATATTTCTCTTTTTGGCAATTTTTGGGTGATATGTCCCAACATGGATAGTAGATCAGCTGATATGTCCTTTTATATAGTTTGTCACAAAACAGTATAGTTCTGCAAAATTATTTTGATCGTTTGACCAAAAGTTCTAACCCCATGAAGTTTTTTAGCAAAATTCTAGTAGGCTCTTTTCCTTAAATGTGTTTCCACAATGGTTGGTGATCCTAAATATATATTATTTACATTTTTATATGCTTAGATTTCATTATGGTTAGATCACATTTTAGGAATTATATTATATATGCACACAATTTGATATGGCACTATGATATTTTCCCAATATCCGTAATCTGATACGAATTTTGGCCATACAATATTTCCCCAATAATTGATATTTTAGAGCGTTGATCAAAAGTAATTGGCTGATATTACATTGTCTTCAAAGAAAAACACTATCTGCACAAGAATCTGCAAACATACAAGTTCTCTTGCTGTTTCTCCAAAGTTTCAGTATTGTTTTTAAGAGGATAATACTATTAAGTTCATCAATCATAATTTTAAAGTGACTATTGTTTGATACTGAAATATCCTCATAAACATTGAAGATCCAAGTTTTATACTCAAGTTGCATAAGTATCGTGAACCATTTCTTAGACCTCCTTTGCCATGTCATGAAACATGAAGGGAAAGGGAAGGTTCCATTCTATTCCACGACCGGGTAGTCACCAGGTAGTTATGTCATTTCCAATCCATTGAAGCTTTATCATCAAAAGTCCTTCCATTTAGCTTTACCATAGGTATTTTAAGTCTTGTAGGATCATTATCATATTTGGCTCAGCAACAAAAAGTCCTTCCATTTAGCTTCACCATAGTTATTTTAGTCATGTAGGATCATAATTATATTTGGCCTCAGCCAGACAGATCGCAGGAATTGCTGAAGGAGGATTCATGAAGGAATGAGATCAGAAATAGATTGGTAATAGAGTAGTAGGTATAGGGAGCTGGTCTGATTACATTAGGATCTTGGTCACATCAATTATTATTAATTCTTTGGTCACCTGATCAAATTTGTAGTAGCAAGAACTACTTTAATTTACTATTCTAATATTCTGTACCACTATTTATAATTTTTCTGACAGTTACAGTTTATTTTTAAAATTTTGAAGTAGCTCCTGTTGACTGTCCAATAATCATAGTCCAGTATTCCTAATGTTATACAACCTGTCCGATCCTAGTAAAATATAAAGGCGAATCGGATATCTATACCTGGCTATGCAACTAGATTTGAGTATGACAATTGTGCTATTTCTTATTGCCTTCTTGGATTGAACTGAAGTTTGCTACAAAATTCTTCACTAGTTTACATGTTGTATTTTACTCAAATTTTCTTATTGTTAATGAACTGAGGCAAAGGTTGAACTTCTCTGGGCTTTGATTTTGTCATTTAGCCACATCACTACAGACTGCCATAGTTGTTAGCTGTTATCATACTTTTGTATATATTCCCAGCATATTTTTGCTTTATTATTATTTCCTTCATGAATAATTCACGGATTTGTGTGGGTTAGCTGATAAGGATGTAAAAAGTCCGTAATTGAGAAGGAAAGAGTAGAGAGAAAACAGCGAAACAGTGAGTCAGGGTATTATGGTTTTGATTGTGAAAAAATAGTGTGCTCTATTACCATGTTATGTTGGAAAAGTGAATTGATCCTGTAGACAGTCGAAATTCATATAGAATAGAGTTTACATGAACTTTCAATATGAGACTGAATAGGCTACTTTACTATCCTAATATTTTGTACTACTATTTACTTTTTTTCTGATTGTTTTAATTTATTATTAAAAATGAGAAATAGGACATGTTGACTACCCGGTATTCGTAATACTTGTGACACGTCCGATCCTAATAAAAGGAGAAACTGATATCGATACCTAGCTATCCAACCATATTTAAGTACAAGAATTGTGTTATTTACTACAGTTTTCTTAAACTGAACTGGAATATTTGCTACAAAATTCTTCACTAGTTTATATATCTTGTACTTTACTCAAATTTCTAATTGTTGGTGAACCAAGGCAAAGGTTTAAGTTCTCTGAGCTTTGTTACTATTCCCATCACAAACTTTTGATGGCCATCACTTTATTATTCGTTATAGTCTATACAGGTGCTTTTTCTTTTTCCAAATGTGTTAGGTAATACTTGGACAGCTACTCTAATTATTTCCTTGGAGAGTTAATATGATGGCCTAATTTGTTTTTAACATTGTAAAAGTAGGACTTTCTGACACTGTAAGTAGTGTTATTTCTGTCCAAAGTATTTGTTAGTTTCAATTTATGCAAATCTAATTCCTGTATGCAGGAGATCCATGATTACTTGAAGAGCCTTTGTCCCGACTTGCACATTACTCGTGGTGAATATGATGAGGATGCTCGTTATCCGGAGACCAAGACTCTTACAATTGGTCAATTCAAGCTTGGACTATGCCATGGTCACCAGGTTTGTTCTCCACAATCTGTAACTATCCTTATGTGGACTTCATGCTACAACACTTGTCGTATTGTCCTTAGTAGTTACAGTGGAATTTCAATCTCTTTATTATCCTATATGGTCGTCATTTCCAATATCATTCTCTTTTATCCAAATAAATCCTCCTAGCAAGTTTACTACAAATAAATAAGGGCCTTGAACTTCAAAACTGTAAATTCTCATAACCCGTGTTAATGCATAGAGGAAGAAGTCTGAAGGATCCTTCTTATTTTTTACTATCTTTTCCTGAAAATGGCAATACAAAAGTTATATTTAGTAGGGATTGGTAAAATTGTCCAAAAATTATCACATATGATTGGTAAAATTGTCCAAAAATTATCACATATGAGCTTGTTACGATTTGAAGCAACTGACACCTGTCATGGTTTTAGACTTGCTGTACTTAACTGAGAGAAGTGCTGGGGGGTTCACAATGATGTATGGAGTTGATGGGTATTTTGTGCAATATCCTCAGAAGTTGAGGTGGCTTTTGTGAAATTTCTACGACCTAATCATATGCTAATCTCTTTATAGCATATATCTCGACCATGGCAGTTGATTGTTTTAAAGACTAGTTTAGATGTATTTCTCACGTCAATGCTACGTATACTCACTTAGGTTGTTCCATGGGGTGACCTGGATTCGTTAGCCATGCTCCAGAGGCAATTGGACGTCGACATTCTTGTGACGGGGCACACTCACCAGTTCAAGGCCTACAAGCACGAGGGAGGCGTCGTCATCAACCCTGGCTCAGCAACCGGTGCCTTCAGCAGCATCACCTACGATGTGAATCCTAGCTTTGTCCTCATGGACATTGACGGCCTCCGTGTGGTTGTGTATGTCTACGAGCTCATTGACGGAGAAGTTAAGGTTGACAAGATTGATTTCAAGAAGTCGACTGCTGCACAATCCGCTCACTAAATTTTCTTGAGCGCATCTTAATTTCGTTTTGACTCGAGTGTCTGATTGGTGAAGTGCATTTGTATCTTGGAAACAGAATTTTTTTTTTTTGGTTGTTTGTTTCACCGAAAACTGAAACGTTTCCTCATGATATGTGCATTTATGCTAGGGGTTTCGCTCGTCAAATATACATGTAGCGCTGTTAGCTTTGCGGTGCTGTCTACTAATTTGTCTTTTATGCTTTATTTTCTAGCTTATAGGCATAATATCTTAAGGTTTACAGTAATCACTTGCTCTCTTAGTTCTGAGATCTCCATTTAAGCATTATGTTATTTTGAATCTTCACAAACAATTACTTCCCTTAATAATGAACCGACAAACCCTTTAACGTTATCACCCATTGCATATTTAACAAATTCAAATTAGAGATTATGTCAACTGAACCGCCTTTATAGAGGCCTGCCATAGCAACAACACTCCAATATACGGACAGTTCAAATTCCCATAGAAAAGCACACGGTTCAAAATCCTCCGCCCCCTCCCGCTCAACTCCTCTCATCAGAATGAGAACTTGTAAAGCATTTGATGGCTGTAGACCTCCCCGGGCCTAACAATCTGTGAAGGGAAATTAGGCTGGTTGACAGAATTAGGAAACCCTTGAGTCTCCAAACACAATCCTGCGTGCTGGGGATAAACATGCCCGTTCTTCCCCTCGACGCCCTTCAAGAAATTCCCAGTATAAAACTGTACCCCGGGCTTGTCCGTCCACAGCTGCATCGTCCTCCCCGACTCTTCACACCTGACCACCGCGACTTCCCTCAGCCCCATCTGAACCGGAGAATCCAACACGTAATTGATATCGTAGCCTCCCCTCACTTGCTTAATCCGACCGCCCACCTGCTTGGGCTCCAGGAAGTCGTAGGGAGTTCCCGTAACCGAGGTGAACTCGCCCGTTGGGATGAGCTCGTCGTTGACTGGGGTGATCTTGGAGGCGAAGATCTGGACGGTGTGGCGCAGGATTGTGCCGCTGCCGTCGCCACCAAGATTCCAGTAGCTGTGCTGAGCGAGGTTAACGGGCGTGGCTTTGTTGAGGGGCTTCGCTTCCATGGACACGCTCAGCTCGTAGTCTGATGTGATCTTGTAGGTTACGTACACATCGAGGGCACCAGGGAAACCTGCGCAGGGGCCAATGAGTCATCAAGGAACATGTGTGCACAAATCAAAAATCAGTTAATTGCGGATAGATCCCCCTGTACTATCACTCAAATGGGGACAGACCCCATGCAGTTCTATCGATGCGAATAGACCCCCGAGTGAGTTTTTTTTTTAATTGTTCTTCAGATAGTCAAAAGGGTTCACTCCAAGGGCCGCACCAATAGAACTACAGGAGGTCCATCCACGACCGGGCTATAGTACAGGGGGTCTACTCGTCAGATTTTGCTGGTTGACATGCTTTGATTTATAACGGACGAAGTTATTGATTTAGTTTTAGGAATCTCTACATCAATCTATACATCTTTTTGGCATGTAGGGTAACAGTTAATAGATAAATCTGTTGCAAATTTACACTCTATTAATACATGCTCCAAGAGGAGAAATGTAGACAGCAAACTTAAGTAGAAACCGATAATTAAATTAGAAACTGGCTTATTTGAGGATTTAATCCTGTCCAGTGATATTAATATCCAACAGTCTGTGCAAGTTAAATTCATAGAAAAATTTGAATGGGCCTCAGAAAGTGAACGAGAACAAATACAAGTAATTAGTAGTTTTTACATGATTTCTTTGTTCTTCAAACCATAATTTACAATCCTCAATAATAACACAACTATTACTAGTACATGGAAAACAATATGTAAATTAGACAGTAACAATCTATAGCTAATCCTATTCATATGCAAACGATATCAATCCAGTTGTTTACTTGAGCCAATTAAATTCATTTAAATGTTTGGATGTGCCTCAAAAATCCGCTAGGAAAAATTACATAGGAATACAAGTTTTTACAACCCTGATACAGAGTTTTCTGGGATAACGTAAAATCTCTGGTATGGTTAAGAAAATACAAGTTATACGATGAATTTCACCATTTACTACACAACGCAAGATGTCAGTAAACATGCATCCCGGTGATGACAATCTAAACACTGAAGGAAAATAGAGTTGTACCTTGCTCCCCATCAAAGCTGTGGTAATGCAATTTGATGTGTGGAGAATCACCACCAGCTTGCTCAATTACAGTCCATAAGTTATGACTGAATCCTCTATGGCCACCTAAATTAAAAACACAGGTAATTACTAACAGAGTACACCGCATTTCACTTGTATTTTCAGTTTTTTTCCCCAAATTTAGAACCATACCGTGAAGACAATTCTTCCCATCATTGGCATATAATCTGTATGAAGTTCCATTTAGGATGAAGCGTGCTCCTGCAATTCTATTAGCAACTCGGCCAACCAATGCTCCAAAGTATGTAGTATCATTCTGAGAAGAAATTTATGGAATTTTGCGGCTAATGTGCAAATTAAGAAAAATTAGAAAAGAAAGACAAATAAATAAATGTGTACTTCCCAGCTGTTAAAAGAATATTCCCCTTTCAGAAATGAAGGGGAAAAAAAAAGTGAGTTGGACTTGAAAATTAGTATTTTCAAGCCAGAAGAATCCAGTTAGACTGCAGACTAAGAGTTGGCTTATTGCCAACAATTAAATAATATCGAAATGTGAGGATAATCCTTTATCATTCCCAATTAGATAAGATTCCCAAAAAGGAATCAGATGTCATCACCACTCATATGCAATAGTTTAATCTTGATCAGCTTCTAGAGAGAGGATTGCTTGTATGAATTGAGTATGAAAAACTTGTCTCCTTAGCATACATTATATTTGAGACAAAAGACAACAGCTCAGCAGGTCAATATTCTAGCCTGTTAGAAGGAACCGAACTCTTGCGGCCTCATATTGTGTAATCAAAATCAGTAAAACTACCATCACGAAAATTCCCAAAAGAATTCAACTATATGTCATCCAACCAAACACAGAGACCGAACCAATCTGAGTTTCTCAAAGAGATGAGTTCTGATGACAGATTAAACTTACAACATATGGGCCCAATCCTTCATACCCAAGAACAATATCACTCAGCTTCCCTGCATAGAAGATCAAACTCTATCACTCTACGAATAAAGCTAATAAATATTTCAGCTTTTTTTATTTTTTAATTCTGAACACAACCCATGAATCAAAATATCACCATGTGAGTCAGGGAGGACAACAGAGAGGATGGTAGCACCCCAATTTGAGACCTTGACAGAGAACTTCCCCTTCTTGATCTCATAAGCCTCTGCTGTCTTCTTCTCTTGGAGTCTCCCTGGAGAAGCAATGGAGTTTCCGAGGGAAGACAGTAGAAGGAGAGAGAAGAGGAAAATGACTGAGGTTTTGTCCATGGCGAAGAATAGGGAGAGGCTGAAGAAAACTGAGTGGAGAAGGAGATATTTATAGAAAGGATGGGGGGAAAGGAAATGATTTGGAGAATTCGGGTTGTTACGAAATTTTTGTGAGAATGGAGGAGAATAATAACAGAATTCGATAATGATTTGGAATATATATAAGTATATTGACAGATATATATATATATATAAAAGTTTTT
>BQKN01000450.1:415286-438635 GCA_022839385.1 Asparagus kiusianus | reverse complement strand
ATATATATATATATATATATATATGTATATAGGATTCTTATCGTGAGATGGCCCATCAAGCTACCTGAAACGATGATCACTGCCCATCATGATTTATAGTCATCATAATCTATATATGAAAAATATTACATCAATTTGAATTTTTTTATTATTAGTTTAGATATGTGCAAAAGGGATGGCTATTAAGTTGTCTAAAAAATGCAACATATTAAACTAATTTGATTCATATTCGAGAAGATTCTAAACTATGTAAAATTTTGACCATATATATTTAATGATATTTTAAACAAGATGTATGGTACAAATCATGAATTTAATGGACCGATATAATTCATTTCATGATAAGATTTCATCTCACTATATATATATAACTTTTGATTTCCTTTTTAACCTTTTTAAATTTTGATAATTTACAATTATACCATTAGTTATAATTAAATCTTAAATAATTATCCATAACCTTTTATTTACTATGCACCTCCTAATTTTTACAAAATTAGTTTGCTCATTCGCTAGAATATAATTAATATCTTTTTTCTAAATGAGAATATAACTATATTCAATACTTGTAATCTATTCTAATATATGTATGAAACACACATGCATGTTTAAAATACATACATATAAATGCAAATGCAAAGGAAAATTTGTGAAGCTTTACTTCTTAACTTTCCGTATGATCCTCATATATTATAACATCTTCGGTTCCTATCCACTTGCTCAACCTTAGTAATTTCCCCAATAAATCCAATAATAAACTCTTCACTAAATCTAATAATAAACAACATTTTAGCCATTCTCTCCACCGCTTAATAATTCCCTTCCTATCTCTCTATCTCCTGCGTTTGCTTGCTAGAGCTATGATTGGTTTTAAATTTCAATTTATTCTTCAACCTCATCTAGCTACCTTTTGTGTCATCACTGCAGTGACCTCACAAAAATAATTGCTATGTCCAATGATGTTTACTGCATTGAATTGTGGAATCTGTGAAGTAAGTTTAAATGTTTAGTAATTTCTAGCCTAATTTTATCTTAAAATTTGTTTTCTTGAATTCAAACTCCTAAAGTTTAGGATATTTAAATACTTAATTTCTCATTTATTCATTTTATAGTTCTCCACGGTCGCTCCATTTCGTATTTTTTATGCGCGGAAGCCAATTGTTGTGCTTCGAGGAACCAAACCAAACACTAAGAGAGAAAGCCAAACAATCAAAATAACATCACAAACAAACAAGCAATTTTTACGTGATTCGGCAAATTGCTTACGTCCACGGGGCAAGAAGGGGATGGATTATCACTAATAAAGAAGAAGAGTACAAACTGAGATTACAAATCACTCAAACTCACCAATTAATCTCACCAATAAAGCTCTCAACCTCTCAAACAAAACCCTAACCAATAGCTCAGAAAGAACTTTTTTTCTGTGCTCTAAATATCCCCACAACAACTCCCAAGAAACCCTAAAACGTGTGTTTGAATTTATAACAAACACCAATCCTAAACAGAATATGAAACAACAATCTGGGCCTGACCCGATACGCGGTTGACAGCCATGGTCGACCGTGAAAAATGACAGAACCCAGTAAACGATTACAGGGTCTGGCGTTCGACCGCGACAATCGACCGTACCAACGACAGAGCCCATAATCAATTATAGGGTTTGTGCGGTCGACTGCACCAACGACCGCACCAAGACTAGAATCAAACCCTGGGTCTGTGCACGAATTCGGTCGACCGGCTTTGCACCGCGGTCGACCGCACACTACTAAAAACAACTCCCTGCTTCAAAAACCTGTTTTTCACCAAATCCTTCGCCAAATCTACAATTCTCCACCTCGACGAAGTTTTCCCAAAACTGAGCCGACACCAATACCAACCAAACGTCTCACTTGTTACATCCAGTACGAAGTGAAACAAAATCACAACAACGGACTCAATCCACAACAAGTTGAGACGTAAATGAGAATGTGATCACTCTCCAAACATCGGTGTCTACTCACCAAACTGGATGCATCATAAATGACTGACTATGTATTCTCTTACCCAAGGAATCAAGCCTTCACGTAGTTCACCCAATAGCCTCCAGAGGCCCTCAATCCAATAGAAGAGTTATCAACCTTTCCCAAACATCACCAACAAATCTGCGACTGATATCACCCTCAATGGTCCCAAAGTGAGACGAACCAAACACCTCCACATGAGGTGAACCATAGGGCATATCCAAATCTAGACCATGTCCACCAGCTACACTCAAATCAACCAACTCATCATATGCATCCAAATCAACATGATCCCCAAACTGTGTCACCTCAGCTAGAATTCCAAACAATACAGTATGATCTGAAGTATGTGGAGTAATCTCCACCCAATGTGGAGTAGCATCACCCTCCACTCGCTATGATATCCTAACGATCTGATCAATACTCTCCATCTGCCAAGAGTCAAATATGACATACCTGCTCAGAACAAAATCAGAAGGCAATACCTAATAATCAAATATGCCTCTGAATCCCAAATGTGCACTCAGATCAAATCCCACATCCTCGTTGTGACCATATGCTAGGCGACCAAACATCCGAAGCAACCTAATATCTGAAGCAACTCCACCAGATCCAAAATCTCTAAACACATAATTCAGCAACCTATGACTAAGATGACCCAAATATGTCGAAGCCCGAACACCAAAACCAATGCTTGACATCAAACGTCGATCCTCCTCCAGTAAGGAACAACCCATCAAAACTATCATATCATCTCATCGCCCTAATATTTCCTCTCCAGTGAAGTGTCTCAAACTTCCATGAGCTCGGCACAAACGCAGAAAAGAATCTCTACCAAAATTAGAATAACGTGTTACCTTTCTGCCAATACACTTCCTCCATTTGTTATTGACTTTAGGACTTCATACCAACAAGAATTGGTTGCAACCAACAAATACATAGAACAGTCATTACCTCCCAATGATACCTCCTTGGAAGGCTCCCAAATACCTGAATGAACACCACCTAGAAGACCCCTCTCTCGATGAATAGAAGTGCCAAACTCTACCTCAGTCTTCTTGCTCATACTAATGTGCTCATAGGATTTCAATCTGTAAGTCAAAGCACTCCTCAACAATCCATGCACGACACCAATATTCGAATAACCCAGTCTCAACAAACGTCATAGTCTAGCCAAATCCAAAGAAGTTGTCAGCTCTCTACCAATCACCGTGCTTTCAATCAAATTATACAAATTCTCCCTCCCGACGCTCTTTGTCACAATCATGAACCCAAATGTAACCTTCAGAGATGCATCCTCTAAGGTCACCATATAGCTTGTTGCCTCCAAAACTCCAAGTAAAATGATATTCCTCTTCACTAAGGAACGAACCTCACTTCATCCAACTCCTGAATCACTCCGTCACACATCCTAATACGAACGGTACCGATATCACCAATAGGACATTCATGATCATTACCCATGAGCACGACATCCCATCTTTCCAACTCCTAAAACCTGGAGAACCAATCCCTCCTAGGACAAATATGGTAAGAAACACCCGACTCCAACATCCACTCTGTAGAGTCGGCAAAACAAACTAATGATAGTGCAGGGTACAAATAGCTCGAAGAATCCGAATCTGAATTGTTGCCACTAGCCTTGGCAACATTTACCTCTGAAGCTTGAATAACTTTCCCATTATTCTTCCTTGTTCAATCAACCAACTTTGGGCATTCGGCTTTCCAATATCCATCCTCTTTACAAAAGACACACTGATTCCTACAGACTACAAGATGTGCCCCTCTAGACTACGACCTCTTATTTCGGTTTGGACTTTTTGCTCTTGTGACCAATGCCCCTGCTACCGGCTCAATTGAAGTCTCCTTATCCTTCTTCCGAAGCTGATAATTCACAAGTACAGCAGTGACCTCACTATACGAAAGAGATGTTTTTCCATTAAACAGAGTAAGGACGAAGGTCTCATATTCCTCGTCAGGCAAGGAACTCAACAACAATAACGTCTTGTCTTCATCTTCAACCATAACATCTACATTTGTCAAATCCGTAAGAAGCTTCATGTAGTGGTTCATGTGATCACTAATGAAGGTTCCTTTCTTCAATTGGAAGTGGTAAAACCTCCTCTTTAAATGCAAGCAATTTTTCATACTCTTAGTCAAATACTTGCTCTCAAGGATCTCCCAAATCTTCTTTACTGAAGTCTCATTGATCACATCATATTTCAAATCTCGAGTCAAACAAGATCTAATCACACCACACGTTGTTCTATTCATCTTCTTCTAAACCTTTTCCTCAATGTCGTTCGGTTTCCCGTCTAACTCTAATGTATCTTCCAAATTTTACGTGTTGAGTGCACCCAAGATTTCACATCTCCAAAGACTAAAATTGTTTGTACCATTAAACTTCTCTACGTATATCTTCATAGAGTGGATATTCAAACTTTGGTTGGTCTTCACACCAGAAGTACCCTCCACAACTCTTTATTTCTCGACCATCTTTCTCAAAGCACCAACAAATCAATACGGAATAACTGAAGAATAGATCCTAACTGAAAAAGAGAGATTTTTACGTCCAACTAAAACCCTAATAAGAGCCTCCGAAAGATCTCAACCCCACACGACGAAAAACGAGATCCACAATAGTAAAAATCCTACTTTTAGCACCAACTGAAGCCCTAGATGAGCTTCCAAAGTGATCTACTCCTTCGCAAGCCGAAGCGTAGTCAAAACTCTGATACCAGTTGTTATGCGCGGAAGTCAATTGTTGTGCTTCGAAGAACCAAACCAAACGCCGAGAGAGAAAGCCAAACAATACAAAATAACGATACAAATACAAACAACCAATTTTTACGTGGTTCGGTAAGTTGCCTACATCCACGGGGCAAGAAGGGGATGAGTTTACACTAATAGAGAAGAAGAGTACAAACTGATATTACAAATCACTCAAACTTACCAATTAATCTCACCAATAAAGCTCTCAATCTCTCAAACAAAACCCTAACTAATACCTCATAAAGATCTCTCTTTTCTGTGCTCCAAATATCCCCACAACAACTCCCAAGAAACCTTAAAACATATGTTTGAATTTATATCCAACATCAATCCCAAACAGAATAGGAAACAACAATCTGGGCCCGACCTGATACGCGGTCGACTGCCATGGTCGACCGTGACAAACAACATAACCCAGTAAACGATTACAGGGTCTGGCAGTCGACCGTGGTAGTCGACCGACCACACTAACGACAGAGCCCAAAATTAATTACACTATTTGGGCGGTTGACCGCACCAAGCCCAGAATCAAACCGTGGGTCCGTGCACGAATTCGGTCGACCAGCCTTGCACCGCGGTCGACCGCACACCGCCAAAAACAACTCCCTGCATCCAAAACATGTCCTTCAC
This sequence comes from Asparagus kiusianus, assembly GCA_022839385.1. Lineage (NCBI taxonomy): Eukaryota > Viridiplantae > Streptophyta > Magnoliopsida > Asparagales > Asparagaceae > Asparagus > Asparagus kiusianus. The sequence continues at coordinate 433,233 of BQKN01000450.1, read as the reverse complement.
CAAATTCTTCGCCAAATCTATAGTATTCACGGTCGCCCATGATCCGTGTTCGTCTTCGTCTCCCATGTCTGCCTAAGCTAGAGACTTTCCTCTATTTTTGTGAGTTTTTTAATTTTACTTTATTTTTGTTTTTGAATTTCTAAATATCGAATGGAATGAAGTTTAGGATATTTGTGTCCATCCGGCTCAGTCGTTGAAGGTCTCATAGTGAAGTTGGTGATATTATATTCTCATGATTGATACCGGAAAATGCATGGTATTAGATAGAAATGTAATATGTAGTACCAATAAATGCTCATTTTTTGTAGCAAGTGTTTGCAGACATGAACCTTACTAAAGATCATGATTATCTTAACAGTACTAGATCACCTATATGAAATTTCTTTATTATATATACTTAATAAGATTTTTTTTTAATCTATGATTCTATTACTTGCATGGAAATTTTGGTTGCGAGCAAGTTCATGGAGAGAACATCTAAAGAAGATTGCACAAGAATAATGACTATGTGCTATTTTTTAACTTAATTTTATGACTATGCGCCGAACCTGCAAGCTTCTTTAACACAAATTAAATGGTTGGCCATCGATATGATCTACATAGTTTATTGTAAAATGTTTAAGTCCTTTTACTTGTTTTCAAAACTATTAATAAATAGGCAAGTTTAACATTTACATCTTAGTTAAACTATTAATCTTTTAATTTAGGATGTAAGACAAAACTTGACATTTAGCTTAGGGGGTATAACAAATCCTCTAAACATGGAATAGTGAAAAAATTTATTCAAGAGTACAATATTTTTTTTCTAGTCCTCTTAGAAACTAAAATTGCTGGGGATAAGAAATTGCAATTTATTGGCAAGAAATTGCAAAAGAGTGGAAGTGGATATCAAATAAGCAATTGGCAAATAATGCTAGAATATGGGTTCTATGGGATAGTGAAATGCTTTCAGTTCAAGAGGTCAAATCCTCTGATCAATATATCACCTGTGCTATAAAATCTAAGGATGTCAAATTGTCATGCCTTTTCACTGTAGTTTATGCTCACAACCTGAATGATGAAAGGAAACTCTTTGGGAAGATCTATTAAGTTTCAAAAGGAGTTGACTGCCCATGGTTTGTGGGTGGGGATTTTAATGCTATTGTAAATGGAGATGAAAAAATTGGAGGTGCTTCTGGTGCTGGAAATGAAGACTTTCAAGATTTTATCTCATCTAGTCAACCGAGTCACATTAAAACTACTGGGTGTTTTTTCACATGGAGTAATAAGCAGGATGCTGAAACAAGAGTATGGAGTAGGTGTAGGCGTTAAAAATTGCCTATAAGTCCCTGAATACAGCTCAAGACCAAGAGAATGTGATGAACGTCATTATCCGAGTCGAAGAGGATTATCCGACAACGACAAACGCATGAAACCAATCGGCGAACCGTTGATGACACGACAACGAACCACCACAATGGCAAACGCCAAGTAGCTCGCGTGCGTTAATCAACTCGTGCGCCTCAATCAACACGCGCACGTCAATCAGCTCGCGGGTCAATCAGCTCGCGTGCGTTGGTCAACACGCGCGCGTCAATCAACTCACATACGTCAACATACGCACGCGCATTAATCAACACGCACCCAACAATCAACTTGCGCACGTCGGTCAACGCGCGCACGTCAAACCAGCTCGTGCACATCGGTCAACACGCGCGCGTTCAGGCGCGTCAATCAACACGCGTACGTCAACCAACGTGCGTTCGACGGTTAGTTCCGCAATGAAGCGTACAAGTCAACAAGTCGACCAAATACGCGAAACGGGGGAAACTACAAGTCCTGGAAGATCAAAAAAGTCTAAAACACGAAAATCAGCGAAATGGGCAAAATTACCGGCGTCCGTGCGGGTCGGACCGCGCCGATCCGCGCCCACGCGGGTCGGCCAAGTCCGATCCGCGGCCGCGTGGGTCGGACTAAGCCGACCCGTGGCCGCGCGGGTAGGCCAAGACCGACCCGCGGTGGCGTGGGTCGGACCGAGCCGACCTACACACGCGCGGGTCGGCCAAGTCCGACCCGCGGCCACGCGGGTCGGACCGCACCGACCCGCACCCCCTGCGGGTCGGCGGGCTGTTTCGCGTAGGTTTGACCCCCGGACGCATTTTTTATGGTTTTGAACGGTTTTCTCGGGATTTATCTGTTCCAGGGGTTCCCAACTGACTTGATATCTGTAGGCATCAAAAATTATCTATGGGTCTCCGTAAACAGCTCAAAGCTAAGAGAAGATAAGGAACATCATTATCCTATTCACAGAAGCTCGATCGATGTCGACGAACGCCTAAAGTGGATCGACGAACTACGTGAAATAACGAAATTTCAGAATAATGAGGATATGAATTGATCGGGAGCCCCGCATCACTTACAAAAGGGGAAACGCCGTATGTGTCCCGGTTCAATCCACAACAATCTAATCATCGGAGCTTATAAATCTCCTCGTCGGCTTTCCAACGCACTTTGAATCACTCAAATCCGAGTTCGGACGAAGAAATTACGGCGGAAACGGACAAGTGCACGGAAAAGAGCGTCTCAGCCTAAGTTGAGACACCCCGAGGTGTCTCGGCACAAGCGAGACACCCCAAGGTGTCTCGGCCTTGCTGAGACTCCCTGGGGTGTCTTCAGGCCCAAAAATGAGCCGTTATGCAGTTTCAACCACCTGAACTCCCTTGGAGCCTATAAATACAGCCTCAGGCCCTCATTTTTCGAGATCTAGAATTTTGGAGAATTGGCAAAGCCCTGCCAAACTGAAGATTGATCAAGTTCTTCAACGCAAGAGAGAGGGATTCTTCAGATCTGTATCACCCGCATCCGTTCCTTAGGATTATCCTGTTGCGATAATCCTAAGAAGAGCAATTATCTCGCCGTTGCCGAGATAAGCGCTTCTGCTTCTAGATTCCTTCGTGGATCGACGGAGTTCTGGATTTGATCTGATTGTCAGGTAGTCCACGGATATCGACGTCCCCGTCACCGGCTAAAATCCCACGCAAGCAAGAAACGACGAACGGATCTTGTGTTATTTTCGAGAAAGTTGTAACCTTTTATTTTCTCTTGTTAAAATTTGAATTCTTTGTAAACGATTAATATTATAATGAATTCAGCAATGAAGGCAACTTTTACCAAAAACAAACTGGCGATCACAGTGGGAGCCAACAGCCTCGCTGCCGAGGCTGTCGTGACGTAACCGACATTCAAGATCCGGGTGAATGAAGAGATCGAATATGAATTCGATCAGCAGAAGTTTGAAGAGTACCTCTCTTCCTCCTCCCCCCAGATCCACCTCTCCAAGCAGACGCAGGAATGTTTCCTCTTCCAGAAGCACTCGCAGAACTTCGATCTTGAAGATCAAGGATCCCCTTGCCACTGTTACACTCGCGCCCCGCGACGCTCCTGCGACGTCCAAAGAGGTCGAAGCTGTAGATCCGGACTTCTCCTCCGCCATGAAGATGATTGGTGAAGGTGCTCCAATTTTGTCGAAGAGGGCACGCCAAAGACGGCGTCAACGACTTGCGCGACAATTGTCCAAGGCTTCGGAGTCGATGGACGGGATCCGCTATAATGAGTATCTGAAATCTAGGCAGCGCCAAGAACAGCAACGGTGAGCCACCAACTCCTCCTCTAAGGCGGAAACGAACGAATGAGTTCACGTCAAGAGGACCCGCTCTACTCTCGAGGAGCGAATCAAGAAGCGTCGTGCATTGCTCGCACAGGCCCAAGTCCTTTTGCAGAAAACGAAAGAGATGCAGAAGGAAGAAACAGTTAAGAAATCGCCCAAGCGCAAACAGGTGTGGATGCCAAAGGCAAAGCCAGCGCTTAAGGCAAAAGTGAACGAGTCAGATCCCGCTTCCCCTCTCCCCGTATCTCTGACGGAGCCGGGTGGTAGCATGGATCTCACCAAATCCAGAGTTCCTTTGAAAGGTCGCCTCGGTCCTCTGCCTGAAGATCGAGGTAAAGTACTAGTGAAGGAGCGATTGGGACCGCTGGAGGGTTCCCAAACAACAATTCAGACTGAGGGTCGTACCAACCCCCTAAGAATGGTAATAAAGGGAAGGCCCCTGTTACCGATCGCATTGGATTGCGAGTTGAAGTTCAAGAGCCCGTTAGGGTTTCACGCTCACGAAAGCGTAAATCTGAACGAGTGACTCTTGGGGACGCTAATAAAGCATCATATCCCCAGAGGAAAACATATTTACTCGATGATGATGATGTTATACCTGGGAGGTCGTACCAACACCTTACAGGTTGCTCCAGTCATCAAACTGACGAATTGTACTATAGGGCTGGGGGTACAAACAAGTCCCGAAGAAGAAGTGTACGAGATGTGGATTCTCACTGTCCGTATGCCAACATAATCAAGGTAGTATTATCAGAATGCTGCTGTTCTAAAGCCCCACAAAGAGTTTCGGTGTTTGAGAGAATCTCCACCAGAACGTCCGAAACCAAACCAAGACGCTTCCGTAGAAGGAAACCTGCTCTTCAAGAGGATGAATTTCCAGAAGTGTTTGTCAATATGACCGAGGGAGGGAAGTCAACACGACACTTTAGTCCGGATCAGTTTGCCGCGGTGTCCTAACGTATAACTCGATTGCGATCGAGGACCAGTAGACGAAGGGATTATCAAAGAATGCAAAAGGGACTCCCTTCAGATGATAAAACCTCAGATGTTTGCTCGGATGCTTGCTCAGATGCTTGCTCAGCGATGGCTTCCGATGACACCGCATCGAGTGCAGGACAACCTTACGAATCACTCATGATTAGCGCCGAGCAGATGGCTAAGATACTTGAGGATGCTTTGACCAAACAGAAGGAAAATTTTAAATTTGAGATGGAGATGGCTATTTAGCAAATGAGAGAAATGCATGACCAGCAAATCGCAGCACTGACATCTCATCAAGGAGAATCTAGCCGTCGCAATAATCCTAACCAGGGTGACAACGAACGGGAAGTGGATGAGAATGTTAACATGAACATTCCTGCCGTCAATAACAATACTGGTGGTGGTCCTTCGGATGATAACAATACAAAAGAAGACCACATCGCTTCTCCTTGGAACCACTCGAAGACAGATGCAGGCGAAGATAAGAAGATGAGGGATCTGGAGAGCAAAATCAATGCGTTGATGAGTGCTCAAGAAGTGAAGAGGTTCGGAATACCATGTCCCTACCCAAGGGAGTGGGAATCAATTCCATACCCGACGAAGTTCAATTTGATCAATTTCATGCCGTTTGATGGAAAGGGTTCCCCTACCCAACACTTAATATATTTGAAGTCTTACTTAGGAATAATCTCCGGGAATGAACCTCTAATGGTGCGGTTATTCGTTGGCACTCTTCGAGGAGCAGCCTTTGATTGGTATCGCCGTCTCAAGTCGGGGAGTATCAACAGTTGGGATGACATGGAGGATATGTTTTTGACGAACTTCTTCGATGATGATACCGAGATTTCGATCGGTACACTATTTGACGAAAAGCAGAAGAACGGAGAGTCGGCCAAAAACTTCGTCAAAAGATTTCGGAACAAAGCAATGAACTGCAGAGATTCGGTCAGTGAAGACTTCATCCTCGATACTTGTCACAATAATCTTTCATTGGACATCCTTAAAGCTATGGGAATGGCACCACCAAAGACCTAGAAAGACCTGAAAGTACGAGGAGAACAGGCCGAACGATTCCTTAAAAGGAAGAAGACTGAAAGGGGTCAAGCGACAAATAATACTCCACAACAGAACTTTGTTCCTAAAGGTAAAGGAAAGGCACAAGCGAATGCGGTGGACGCGAACCAAACCTTTGAAGTACAAGCGCAACCGCAACAGCAACAGAAAGTGCCTCAACAATCAAGGTGGCAACAACAGCCTCAGAAATAGAAGGCTTCGGAACCAAAATTCCTGAAGGTCTACTCGTTCAAAGAGGATGAAGTTCCCGGTATTTTCAAATACCTCATAGAGAATAACAAGATTATGCTGCTTCCGATCCAAGATCAGGAAGATGCTAAAAGAATTAATGACCCGAAGTACTGCGCATTTCATAGAGCGGTGCATCATCCTACCAAGGCATGTTACGCTCTCAAGGATAAGATCCAAGCTTTAATCGATGTCGGGGTCATCACTATGAAGCAACCTAAGGAGAAGAAGGTAGGCGTGAATGCAGTGTCGATCAGTTTTGGATCCGTTCCCTTGAACTGGTTTCAGCCTAAGCCAGTGATAAATGCGGCGGTAAAGACAGTGAACGACGAACCTCACAAGCAATGCCAGAAAGGACTTGTACCACACACAGCTCCAAATGGCGAGATTCTTTGGGGGTTACCCCGATCTAATTGGAGATGAACAATGGAGTGGATCCTCTTCCAAGAAAAAGTCAAAAGGAAAAGGTAAGTCTTGTTGTGGAGCCGTAGCCATTCCTGAAGGAAATGATGAAAGTATTCCTACCTTCCCATTATACGAAGATGAGCACGAGGCCTTTACTACCAGGAGCGGGAATGAGTACCACTTCAAATATCCGGATGCCTCCGAGCAGTTAGCTGAACAGGGGGTGACCAAAGCTATTCCCTCTAAGACATTGGCGGAAATGGGGGTGATCACGACTCCCCCTACACCCGTAGTTGCGAAGAAAGCCCAACAAAAGCAAAAAGGGAAAGAGCCTCCACACCAGGAAGTCCAAAACCTAAAGCAGTCTCGGTTCAATCTACCGATTGGGAGAGACAAACCGAGAACTTCAAGCTCTCTACCTCGTTTCGATATTATAGCGCAACTAGCTAATATACCAGCTAGAATAACGTTGTATGAATTGTTGCGTCTCTCAAAAGACATGAGGGAAGCATTACAAGAAGCCTTGACCAATTCCGAAGCTTTCCTGACCCGAATCAAGCCTTCTCCTAAAGAACCAGAGCCGTCGGTTCAACACTGCAATCTCGTGGCGCACCATTTTCCCTGCATTTCTTTTACCAAAGAAGACATGCAGACGAAGAACTCAAAGCATGACCGGCCTTTGTACTTCACCGGACACATTAGCTCCAGCGTTGGCAACCGGATCCAAGTCGATCCGGGTTCCGCTGTCAGCATCATGCCACTCCGATTGATGTATAATCTCAGAATACCGGCTAGTAAGTTAGCCTCCACGGGCACTACGATCTATGGATTCAACACCAGTGGGTCCAGACCCATAGGAAAGATTCGAATAAAGTGCCAGATCGGGGATTTGAAGTCAGAAGTCAAGTGCTACGTAATTAACGCAGAAACCTCCTATAACTTACTGCTGGGCTGACCCTGGATCCACGGTAATCTTATAGTCCCATCAACTCTTTATCAGTGTCTCAAATACGTGGACACCAATAATGAAGTCATGACGGTGGTCGCGGATAAGCAACCGTTTAAGGGATTGGAGAACTATTTTACCGATTTCCTTCTATACGGGGCTGAATCCGATACTGAACCATCGGCCTAAGGAACGAACAGCGGAGATGAAGCTGATACCGAAGCTGGGTTTGATTATGATGGCGGTTTTGTACTTAATGACATTGTACCCATTGTAATCAATCTTGACGATGAAGAATCATCGGAAAGTAGTTGTAACTGGCAACTTGCCGAAGAAATATCAATAAATAATGATTTAGAGTACTCGATGTGTCTTGATAATATCACTAAGGAGCTATATGATAACCCTGACTTGTATATGCCACTTCAATCATTTTGTATTACGAAAAAGCAGGTATAGGATACATGCGGAACGACACTTGTCATCCCCGCAAAGACAGGAGGTGAAAGAGAAGTTATCTACGGTAAAGGAAGAGAATCTCCGATACCAGACCACTTCTTGGAAGAGGAAGACAATCATGATAAACCTGCCCTTCATCTATTTAGGTATAACACAACAGCGTACGATCTCATGGAGAAGTATGTATATGATTTCACGCTAGGAGAAGGTCTTTGCTTTGGTCGAGGTCCTCGAGTTCCGCCTCGAATGGCCTATGTACCAAAAGGAAAACCCGATGATTATTATCGCCACAGAAGAGGTTTAGGTTATGTCTCCTCATCCGATGATGAGTGTTGCTGGCAAGTTTTTGATCAAATTGCTAACAAAGCTAAAAACGGATATTCTTCTGATTCTTCAGCTTGGGATTCCGACGCTAGTCTTGGAGAAATGTTCAAAAAGCTAATGTCGAACATGGCTACGGTTGACACGGCGATGATAGAGGAAGATGATCAAATACCAACTTGGGAAGATCCTTGGGTTCATCACCTAAACATGCAATACGGCGATAGGTTTGAACAAAGAGAACCTCCTACCGAAGATCAAGTGGTCCAAGTGAATATGGGTAATGAGGATAATCCGAAGCCAATATTTATTAGCGATAGCCTCCCGCCGAAAGAGAAGGAAGAGTTAATCTCTCTTATCAGGGAATACATTAATGTGTTCGCCTGTAACTATAAAGATATGCCAGGACTCGATCTGAATGTAGCAGTGCATCGTCTCAATATTAAGTCGGATGTCAAACCTGTCAAACAACAACAAAGACGGTTTCATCCACAGATGATGGAGGCAATCGAGGCCGAAGTTAAAAAGCTTATTGACTCGAGCTTCGTTAGGGAAGAGCAACATCCCGAATGGCTTGCCAATATTGTCCTAGTCCTTAAGAAGAACGAAAAAATCAGGGTTTGTATCGACTTTAGAGACCTCAATGCTGCCTGCCCAAAAGACGATTTCCCTCTTCACATCACAGATGTCATCATCGACAATACGTGTGTGTTCGAGAGAATGTCCTTCATGGACGGATTTTTCGGTTATAATCAGATAAAGATACATCCGGATGATGAAAAGCATACCGCATTTAGGACACCCCTCGGCATTTTCTGCTACACGGTCATGCCCTTCGGCTTAAAGAATGCAGGTGCTACATATCAGAGAGCCATGTCAAAGATCTTTCAGGAGCATCACCGAAAGACTGTCGAATCCTACGTGGATGATCTGGTCGTGAAAAGTCTTGACAAGAATGATCACATTAAAGACTTAAAGACCATGTTCGATCTGATGTGGACCCATCAATTAAAAATGAATCCTACCAAGTCTTTCCTCGGGATGTCCAGTGGTAAATTCCTTAGATTCGTCGTCACCACCAAAGGTATTCACATCGACCCTGATAAAGTAAAGGCAATTAATGAGTTACAACCTCCGAGAAACCTTAAAGAGCTCAGAGGATTGCAAGGGCGGTTGGCTTATATCTGTCGGTTCATCTCGAACCTCTCAGGAAAATGTTAACCATTCTTCAAACTCACAAAGAAGGGCGTATCGTTCGTGTGGGATAACGCTTGTCGAAAAGCGTTCGAGAGTATTAAAGAATATCTCTCAAAACCTCCTGTACTCGTTGCACCGAAATCGGGCAAACCGTTCTTGATTTATGTCAAGGCGATAAGCCACTCATTAAGTGCACTGCTTGCACAAGATGACGATAACGGTCATGAATAGGCATTATATTATCTGAGTCGGACTTTGGTAGGTGTCGAATCCCGATATCCCATGATCGAAAGAGAATATCTCACCTTGGTATTCGCAATTTAGAAAATGCGGCATTACCTGTTTGGACAGACTATTTATGTTATCTCCAAAGTTAACCCAGTCCGAGTATTCATGACACAGCTAGCTTTCATGAATTGGCAGTTAGTAAAATGGGCCTTGCTCTTGTCCTAATATGACTTATATTTTAAACAACAGAAGTCAGTAAAAGGACAGGCCATCTGTGACCTCCTCGTAGCTAATCCAACTACGGATACCATCGAGATATATGACGACCTACCCGATGAAACCCACGAAGTCAACGCAACTTCACACCAACAAGTATGGTGTTTGTATTTCGATGGCGCTTCCCGAGCAGCTAATGTAGCAAGTGCTCCTGGATGTTCTAAGATCTCTTATGGAGTTGGAATCGTCTTAGTTTCCCCAGGAAAACATGTGATGCCTCGAGCTTACTCGTTGACCGAGCCATGCTCAAATAATGTAGCCGAATATAATGCACTACTCATAGGACTCAATTTCGCTAAAGAACTAGGGGTTGAGTATCTCGAAGCTTTCGGTGATTCTTAACTAATAGTTAAGCAAGTTCAAGGGGAGTATGAGGTGCGAAGTCAGGATTTAATACCATATCATAAGATGGTAGTGGAGATGGCAGAATCATTCGAAGGATTCTTCATCGAACACATTTCGCGGTTACAGAACACTTACGCGGATGCATTAGCAGCATTAGTCGTATCCCTGGCACAGCCTCCTGAAACAGAACAATTTGTTACAGTAAGGACTCATCAACTCCTGGTGCCAATCTACGATGAAAATGGCGAGGAAGAGGATGTTAAAGAAGTATACTCAACTCAGGTCGAGTTCGAACCCCGAGATTGGCGTTTCCCCATCATTGATTACGTCTTGCATGGAATCTTACCGGAAGATGTGAAGGAGAGGGATTCAATCCGATGAAGAGCACCAAGGTTCTACTATAACACAGAGAGTCGAACGCTGTATCGCAGGGGGTACGATGGTTTTCTACTATGTTGCTTATCTATTAAAGAAGCTGAAGAAGTCCTCAAAGAAACACATGAAGGGGTTTGTGGTGCACACCAACCCGGCCCTAAAGTTTATGACCGCATTAGAAAGATGGGATATTTCTAGCCTTCTATGATGACTGACGCAGTCGCGTATGCCCGAAAGTGTCACGCGTGTCAAATACACGTGAATTATATGCACCAACCTCCGGAGCATCTGCATCCTTCGGTTACATCATGGCCATTTGAGACCTGGGGAATGGATATTGTTGGTCCTATAAATCCCCCGTCAGTCAAAGGTGACCGATTCATCCTTACAATTACTGACTACTTTTCCAAATGGACTGAAGTGATTCCACTCAGAGAAGTTAAGACCAGTACCGTCATTGCATTCATCAAACACCATATTATCTATCGGCATGGTGTCCCAAGACGAATCATACATGATAACAGTCCTCAATTTGTCAGTAATGCCTTCATCAGATTTTACGAGAAATTCAAAATTCAAGACGTCTCGTCGACAGCTTATAATCCCACAGCAAACGGATTAGCTGAAGTCTTTAACAAGACTATCATCAAGCTTTTATCAAAGCTTGTGAAGACCAACAAAAGAGATTGGGATGATAAACTCGGTAAAGCCCTGTGGGCTTACCGCACCACAGTTCGTACACCTACTGGCGCAACCCCGTACTCTTTGGTATACAGATGTGAAGCCGTTCTTCCGTTGGAAATACAAATTCCATCTCTTCGAATCGCTCTCGCAACCTAGATGACGACCGAAGAACAACATCAGAAATGTCTCGAAGAACTCGAGATGCTCGATGAAAAGCGCTTAGAAGCTCAACAGCATATTGAGTTCTACCAAGCCAGAATTTCCCGAGCTTTTGACAAGAAAGTTTGACAACGGAGTTTTAAAGAAGGAGATTTGGTCTTAACCGAAAGACGGCCTATGATCCTTAACTCCAAGAAAAAAGGCAAATTTGAACCCAAATGGGAGGGACCGTTCGTAGTAGAAACAGTCTACTCGAATGGCGCATATTGCTTACTAACCAAGGAAGGCGATCGGCTTATGATGCCAATAAACGGTAAATTCCTGAAAAAATACTATCATTAGTATCTTCAGGATAACCAATGTATCGGGAAGTTCCCAGAAGAATACCACCTGTGGTATTCTTAGGGATAACCCAATCACTATAAAAGTGATAATTAAGACACCTACATTTGAACCTTAAATGTTAAAATGCTTCCTTTTATTAAATTCACTAACTCGCATGAGTTATTTTGTTGAGACGAGATTCAATCCTTTTGACAGATTAATCTTTCCTCGCAAAATCCCCCACTGATCAATTGACGGTGGGCCCGTCAAAACTTCAATCCGCCAATTCATGGCAATTTTCAAATCTTGACGTGTTAAGTCCTAATCACTTAACATCGATATCCTCCATCGAGTGGCTAGTACAAACCAGTTTTTCTATTGCTACCTGTATTCCGCTCTCTTTGCTTTCAGGTCAAACCTATAAAAGTTAGGACCAAAGCCAAATTCTCCTCTCGATTCCTTCCATGAACTAGAGATCCACTTTCAATTCGAACAATCAAATCTATAAAAGTTAGGATTGTTTCCGATCTCACTTAGTCAAAACCTGTTGATAGTTAGGACTAAGACCGAGTCATCCTTTTTGATAAACGAAAGACTGCCATTGTTCATTTTTTGAACCAAACCTATAAAAGTTAGGGTCGAAATTGGACTTTCCTTTCAATAAATGAGGAACTCTTTTTGGATCAAACAACCAAATCCTATAAAAGTTAGGGTCGCTTGAATCTTTCCAATTCTCGAAGTGGAGATCCCACTCTTAGTTTTATCTTTCCAGATTCTGGGGGTGGAGATCTCACCTCGAGTTTCTTTTCCAACTGTAGATAGAATATAAAATTCTTCCTCTTCAGTATTGAAAGATAGAATATAAAATTCTTCCTCTTTCATTTTGGGTTCGTCTTTACCCTAAACAAGACATGGGGCCAAGAATATAAAATTCTTCCGCTCCAACTTTAGGTTTGTCTTTGCCTTGAGAAAAGACACAATTCTCAACTTCCAATTCGTGCACTTTATGCACGAGGAATTTTATCTCGACTCCTAAATAGAGATAAGCCTACGCCTAACACGCGTTGCCGGTTTAGTCTTTAGCCGATTGAAAAGACACCAGAGTCTAAGTCTGGGGAATTTTATCCCGAATCCTAAGGAGGGATAAGTTAACGCCTAATACACGTTGCCGGGCGCCATATTCCTGTAAAAAGTGGTGAAGTCTATGTATTCAAAATCATAGCACTAAGTCTAAGAGAAGTAATCCTCTTAGCACAACGTTACATGTGAAACGAGTTTTATAATTCACATGCTAGCCCGACTCAAACGGTAGTCGGTAAAGGCACATCAAACTCGTTGATGGCTGGGGTTTGCCAAAAACCCTAAATCTATGTCTAACACACATCACCAGTTTAGTCTTTCGCCGATTGAAAAGACACCAGAGTTTAAGTATGGGGAATTTTATCCCGAATCCTAAGGAGGGATAAGTCAACGCCTAATACGCGTTGCCGGGCGCCATATTGCAGAAAAAAAGTGGTGAAGTCTATGTATTCAAAATCATAGCACCAAGTCTAAGAGAAGTAATCCTCTTAGCACAACGTTACTTGTGAAACGGGTTTTAATAATTCACATGCTAGCCTGACTCAAACGGTAGTCGGTAAAGGCATATCAAACCCGTTGATGGCTGAGGATTTGCCAAAAGTTCTATAAATATTGTGTCATTTAGATTCACAATCAATAAAGAATAAAAAGATGAGTGTATTAAATCAAAGGCTGAGTCTCTACTAATAAGTTAAGTCAAAGCATACAATAAAAAGCTCATTGGCCCGAACGCAGTCGGCGATCAAGAATATAAAATTCTAACTTAGAAAGCCTATCTGCATAACTCTGCTCAAGTTCTGCCTGCAGGTCAGCTCGGACGGATTCTTCGGAATTGCTCAAGACCTTCGCGGCTTCATTCTTCAGCTTCATCAATCTCTCCTGCGTAGATCCTAGTCTTTCAAGCGTCTGTCCACGAGATTTCTCTAATCTAGCCAGCTCTTCTGCGACAATAGCACCAGACTCCTCGGCATACTTCAAAGCCTTCTTCAATCTATCTACTTCCTCACGGTTGGAATCCAAGGAACTGAGTAATTCGGCTCTATCCTTATCCTTTCTCGTAAGAGTAGCCATCAGCTGCACAATAGAATTCTCATGTGACTGAAGCTCGCTACCAACAGAAGATCTCAAATCATGCCACTGTGCCAGTCTACACTCCAACTGAGAAGATACGAAGGAAGAAGCTCCATTAGCCTTTAATTCCCCCAACTCTCGAATTTCAGATTCCAGAACAACAAAGTCGACAGTGAGAGAATCAGCCAACTCTGGATATCCATCTTCTCTGATCATCGTCATGTAACGAGAAAGGGAACGTCTAAACTGGTCAAAACAATATCCTTGATGAAGAAATTTCTCGATCATGCCATCAAAAAAGAGGACAAAGAAACCGAGATCCGTGCGGAAAATATCTTTGTTGGGGTCGGAATCGGCCAAAAGGGCTAGGACACGTTCGTATGGAGATGGTTGAGGTCCTGCAAGCAATGATATGAAAGAGTAAGAGATGCTCGAACATGATAAAAATTTAAAGCGAATTACAAGCATACCAATACCAATAGAGGTTCCCGTAGATTGAGGTACTACAATCGGTTCTATCGGTCTAGTCTCAACAGGCTCCGAGATAACAGCAGGTGTGGTCGTTGAGGATATATAAATCTCTCTAGGTAAATCTGTAATGCCTCTCGGCTATGAAGGAGAGACACCACCGTTATTATGCAAGCTAACAGTCCTCGAAATCGTAGCTGCATTAGTCGTGACGGCTGGTCCTATAGTTACACCTTTTTATTAGTCAAATAAAAATTTAAACGAATAAAAAGGATCGCGGTGGTGGGACTACATGCATACCTGTAGATCCATTACCCTCAGGAAAACTAGAAATGCCAGGAATCATAACTGAATCGGTCCCAGTGGTTGGTCCTGTGATTATAATTCTTTGTTAGTCAGATAAAAAGTTTGACAAAACGAAGAGAGTTAGATATATACCTGCAGACGAATCACCCTCAAAGGATGGTCCTGCAGCCCCTCTGGTGGCTTGTTCAGCCAGCATGTCAACTAACAGTCTAATGTCAGATCCTGAGAAACTTGGTGCTGAGACATACGCATGTTCCTCAAAACCCATATCGCGAAAAGCCTCATCCTCGACTGGTTTCTCTAAAGTGGCTCCTGCGCAAGAATTTAGGTATTGAATATATACAGAAGGACAGGAGAAGAAGGAAGAGATTAGATAGTTACCTGCAGTGGTGGCGGAAGGTTCTTTTGCCCTAATATCCGTGCCTAGATCCTTCAAGTCATCTGAAAGAAAACAAAGCATGGAAATAATTAAAGGAGGAGTAAATCTTGAATTCACCAACTCTTTTAACTGCTACTCGAATAGTGTATCATCGGATTTGGACGTACTTGAGCCTAGAATCGTTGATTCAACACTATTGACCTGCTCAGCACCCATGTTCGTGTCAACATCCATAGGCTCGTCATGAATGATATCACACATCTGCTACATGAAGCTGTCCAAACGACTAGAATCAAGGAATACATAATCTTGTGGAAGCTCACCTTCATTATGGTTTCCTGAAACATAAAACATAATCAAGTTCAATGAATCCAAAAGGAGAATCGTCTTTAATTAATAAAGACAAAAGGGTATTACCCTCTTCTCCGCCATCGATGCCTCCTAACTCCGCTTCGTAGGTACGCCGACCGATATAGGGTTTATGAGCGGTCTTCTTCCGTTTCGAAATACGAACTCTTACAGAGCCAGCAGGTCGTTCATGCTTGAACTTAGTCCGCATCTCGACCTGTGTGGGAGCTTTGCCACTAGGCCGGGACCTCGCATAGCGAGAAGCAAGCGACTCATGCTCATCAACCATTCTACCTGGGGTGATAATAGTCATCTTGTTAGGATAAGTGAATAAGACCTTTTGCTCTGGTTTATGAAAAAACCAATGGAGACCTAGAAAGGATATGACGTTGATGCCAACGAAAGAGGGCTAGATCCATTAATCCTGAAAAGAAAGAGTCGGACAAACCTGTAATAGGTTCTTCCTCGTTGGTATCTAGGTCCACATGTTCTTCCTCGGAAGTCTCATCCTCATCGTCAGTAGGAAGAAGCTCTTCATCATCCTCCATCCTGTCTCTGCTCGAAAGAGAGGGTTTGGCAGGCTTTTTCCCCTGCTTCTTTGAAAGCTCAGCCTTACGAGTAGCCTTGATAGTGATTTGAACCAAGTGCTCGGCCTCCAACTCTGAAAGGCTCCTCACGCCTAGAAACTCATTAGCAGAAAGGAACCATTTGCAGCTGAGAAAAGTAAGCACGGCTTGCGCTTAGAGGAAGGAAGAGCGAAGTAGGCCCCAGTGCAGCCCGCCATAGTCTACTTAAATAAGAAATTAGATAACGTTAAATCCTTAAATTTATAACAAAAAGCCCCAATCTCTTTGGTAGTTATTTTCTTTATATGAAAATTTATTTTGATAGTTTTATATTAGAGTGGTCTCCCTAAAGTTTTGCCCGTTTTAAGAAAAGTTCTGCCCATTTTGAGATAACCCTAAAAAATTATTGTTTAAATTATAAACTTAACATTAAAAAATATACGCTAATCTATAACTACATTATGCATCATGTACAATGCGCGTATAGTATACTAGTAATTTTCAAAAGAGAATTAAGAATTAAATTTTAGCCAAGAGGGTTCGACTCAGTTGGTAAGCTGCTTATGAGTAGTAGACAACTGTTTGAAAAGTTCCACTCTCTTAGGGAGCACCCACAGGAAATAAATTTCCTGGAATACCCGAGGTCATGCGTTGGGGCACCTTAGCCACACCTGTGGGTTTGATACCCATGGTCCAAAGGGTTGTGGGGAAATTCCTTGTCAAGCCAAAAATAAAAAATAAAAGAATAAAAAATTAAATTAAATTAAATACAATACCAATTGTTAATTAACCAGCTCAATATTTATACTATTAAGTCGGAAATAGCAGTGATACATTAAATTTGGTATATAAAATAATTGTTAATTATTTTCTTAATTTGAAAATTCAAATGATCGAGAGACGTTTACTATAAGATTATTATTTTCTCTTTAGGCTAAATTGAGCCTATATTAAAATATAAATTGAACCAAATATCATTCTATATTGAATATTGTCATTTTCTAAAAAAAATTCAGTCGTTAATTACCTCTTTTTTCTCCTTCTAAGCTGTTGAAAATTTAGCGGTTCTTTCTTAAGCAAAGTCACGTTGGATGCCGCCCAGAGTTCCCCCAAACACTTCAGAAGAGTGAAAATTTAAAGAAACCCTACTGAAATGCTTGAGAGGAACCCCAGGGGAAAACCAACAAATAGTTGTTGGAGGCAATGCTTGCGTTTTGTGCTGGGTGCTATCTAGAGTTCCCCCAAACACTTCAGCAGGAATTGATGTATTCACAAATGAAGTGCACACTCCTAGTGAAGAGCTTGAGGGAGCTCCAGAGCACAACCAACCTCACTCCCTACTCTATATATTTTATTGTATGTGAGAGAGATATTAAGGAAGAATACCAACTTTCTTTGGAGAGCACCAATGTTATTAATTGGTCACTATTTATAACAATCCCTACTCTAGCTCCTAGGTTTCCTTAACTAGACCAACACATGCAACAACAAATTGTGAATAAATAAGTACTACATGACTAGGTTCAGTTTCAACAACATAAAATAATGAACCTAGTCACATTTCGAGCAAGATGGAGGAGATTCCCATGCATGGTCACCTTAGCCCTATTCTCTTTCTATCCTAATCTCTCAAGAGATTCCCTAGCTGATCCTTGCAATTTGTATCCATACAAATTAACTTCAATAGGTTAATTGCAGATAGATACAGCATATTATTGCTCTTTGAATTTACTACCCATGTAGTTCCATTGTTGTTGATAGACCCCGTGGGTTAAGACTTTTTTGACCTTTTGACCCTCGGATGGCTCTTTAGCTAATTTCAAAGAGTGGGAATTTAACCCAGGAGATCTATCTGTGACAATGAAACCACAGGGGTCTGAATAACGAAGCATCGACATGCACTACAGGCATCTTTGTACAACTAAACACTTTTCAGTACAAGATCAATTTAAGATTTGCAATAAGATCATATTAACGGTTTGATATCATGCTTAACGAGCGTGCACAATTTGGGCATCTCTTAGATAATTAATGTGAGGAAAGGAGATGGAGATAGTTATGACCACTTTGGCTTGTTCCTC
>BQKN01000450.1:270595-392706 GCA_022839385.1 Asparagus kiusianus | reverse complement strand
AATTGGACTTCCAATTTTATGACTAGTCAAGTAGAGTACCTTCTACCAGGTGTTTCAGATCACACCGGCCTTTGTCTGATTTCTATTTGTGAAGATTAGGAGTTATGGGGGGGGGGGGAAAATCTTTTAGATTCTTCAGATGTGGTGCAGTCATGAAAAGTTCTTGCCAATCGTGGAGAATATTTGGAGAACTAGATGTAAGATGTACAGAGTGCTCCAATTAAAAGCTGAAAACACTCAGACATGACCTTAAAGAGTTAAATATTAAACAGTTTGGTTCTGTCAGTGATCAGGTATGTAAAACTACTGGGGGGTCTCAATTGGAAAAAGTTGCCAAAGGTCAGAGATGGGTTTTTTGCTCAATGGGGATCAAGCGTCAATGCGGTACAAGGTTCATGAGAGTGTTTTTTGCTCAGGTAATCTGGAAGTTTCAGCTGTTTACAACGAACTTGTTAGTAATATTTCCGATGTATGGTGATATAAGACTGCTTGGGGGCCTTTGCATGTCCCTCGACGTTCTTTTAAATTATTGCATGGTCAGTATTTCATAAGCGTTTATTGACGCTCGATAGATTCGACGGGAATGATGGAGAAGTTCATTGCCATTTTTTTTTTTTTTTACATGGCCGTAACAAATGCATGGAATTAATGGGCTTCAGATTTAGGAGCTGTTATGAGATAATTTGGTGAAGAGAATTAAAGTGCTTAGGCTAACAGTGATATTCAAGCCACAAATATCTGATAGATGTAAGGCTACGCTGACTCGCTTTGTTGGCGTGAAGTGTTTTACTGTCATTTTTGATAGTGAGAGAATGTTCTAGGTATTGTTTTTTGGTACCTCATAGAGGGTTTTGTATTCTTGGGTATGCCTAAGGTACTATGTACATAACGCTATATGCAGTTGGTAATGAAAGATATTTTTCATTGACAAAAAATTAAAAAAAAAATAAAGGAACGGCTCTCAAACAGAATGATACCTACATGTCGCTCACAAGTAATTAGCAACCAAACAATTTGAAATTTCTTGAAGTGAAACACAGTTAATCCTCAGAAATTCCCAATATGAATACATTACGGCATGATATATATTTTGAGACGTCTATACACAGTTGAAAAGGAAAATAAAAATGAAAGGGAAAAAAATAGAAAAGAAAAAAGCGTTATTTGCGGATAGACTCCTGGTACTATCACCCATTGTGGATTGACCCCATGTAATACTATCTTACAATTAGACCCCTGCACCACCACCTAATTTCAAATAGACCACCTGAGTGAGATTTTTTTGACTCTTTCTCTGATGGTAAAAGAGTAAAAAAAGTTAACATTTTTTTTTTGACGGCGGGTGGATGAGGGGGTGGGATGCATAAAAAAAAACCGTAGATGTATAGTCTACAGACTTCGGTGGTAATTAACCATTTCTGCGTTGCCAAAGCAAGAAGTTGTCAGCTGCCCTATCTGCAGCCATATTTGACAAAGAGGATTTCGGTGCCCTTTTTTGAGAAAAATGGGAAAAAGTAGCGGGTCCCACCGGATCCCACAAATATTTTATTATTAGTGACGGGTCCCACTAATAATATTTTATTAGTATATGGTGTTTTCCCAAACACTATAAATAGGACCCTAAACTCTTAAGGAAATTTCATCCTAAAAACAACTCCTCTTATAGAAGAGTAAGAGAGAAAACATAGAGAGAGTTTGTGAGAGTTCTTGGAGTGTATCTGATCAAGAGATTGTGTTCTCTTTGATCAATTCTTTTGGAATATAAAAGAATTTGGCGTTGTCGTTGTACCGTAGAGTAGCTCCGAAGGAGTGAACCACGTATATCTGTGAGTACTGTGTTATATTGTGCCTTTATTCTGTGTATTACATCTCCGTTCGAGACGTTATTGTTGGTGTGTACCCTAACAACTGGTATCAGAACCTGACTAAGAGTATATATATCTGCTTATCGTATACTATGTGGCTGCCACTAAAAGTGGATCCTCCACATCAGAAAATAAGTTAGATTATTATTTACTCTTTTAAGGCATTGGGCACTATTCACGTGTACAGCACTATTTACGAATACAGTACTATTTACAAATACGGTTCAAGAAAGACGTAATCTTTCGCCATGGGATCTACAGTTGAAGACAACAAGCTTAGAATTAAGAAATTCGATAGTCAAAATTTTAGGTATTGGAGGATGCAAATAGAAAACTATTTGTATCAGAAGGATCTCTTCCTACCCCTCCAAGGAGAGGCGGGGAAACTGAGAAAATGAACGATGATAAGTGGAAGGTGCTCGATCGTAAAGCACTTGCCACCATCAGGCTCAACTTTCATCAGCATGTGACTTACAACGTCTCGCATGCGACCACTACCAAGGAGTTGATGGAGGTCTTGGAGGCGCTGTATGAGAAGCCGTCTGCTTTAAATAAGGTATACCTGATGAAGAAGTTGTTCAATCTAAAGATACAGCAAGAAGCTCGCGTGGCGGACTTCTTGAACGAATTTCAGGATGTGGTGCAACAGCTTGCTGTAGTAGATCTCAAGTTCGACAATAGGATCCAAGCTCTTCTGCTACTTTCTTATCTACCAGATTCATGGAAGAATATGGTGATGGCGGTGAGCAATGCTAATGGTAATGATAAGATGAAGTTCGACACAGTGGTTGGAGCAATTCTGGATGAAGAATCTTGCCACAAAGTCTCAAGAGCTGAGGCCTCTAGTAGTGGGAGTGCTCTGCATGTCGAGGCACGAGGGCGTGCGTAGAAGAAGGGTTTGAGACAACGAGGCCAATCAAAATCCAGAGGAAAGTCTAAAGGGCCAAACCCGAATAGTTACGGTGAAGGGAAGTGTTTCATATGCGGAAAGAAGGGTCACTTTGCACGGGACTGCAGAGTTTCTATTCCAGCATCAGCAGGGGATGATCGGGCTGACGGTGCAGCCAATCTCATGTACGAGACGGATTCGGATGCACTTCTCCTATCCCTCGAAGATAAAAGTGATGCATGGATCATCGACTCTGGCGCATCTTTCCATGCAACCTCACAATAAAAGCTGTTTTCATCGTTCGTGAAGAAGGACTGGGGGACAGTCTATCTTGGCGACGATCAACTTTGTAAAGTTTACGGGAAGGAAAATTGTATCCTCAAGATGGAGAGCGTGACCATCTTAACGTTGAATGACATTCGGCATGTACCGGATCTTATGCGAAATCTTATATCAGTCGAGCAACTGACTGACTCCGGTTACAGAGTATCGTTCGAGCAGAGAAGCTGGAAGGTGTCCAAGGGTGTCTTGGTGGTGGCATACGGCAAACACGAGGGGTCTCTCTACATCGCCAACGGGAAGATGAACCACTTACTTGCTGCAGAACAAGCATCATCATCATCATCCGTTGATTGCATGACTTGGCATCGACGACTTGGCCACATGAGCGAGAAGGGGATGCAGATTATGGCTGTGGGAGAGAGGCTTCCAATTTTGAGCAAGATCGATCTGACTTTCTGTGAGGACTGCATCCTAGGCAAACAAAAGAAGGTGAGCTTCAACAAGACCGGACCGACTCCAAAACTGTAAAAATTAGAGTTGTTGCACCAACGTGTGGGGACCTGCGCAAGTCTCATCTGTTGAAAATTCTCTTTACGTTATCACTTTTATTGATGATGCTACTAGAAAATTGTGGGTGTTCTTCTTGAAGCACAAGTCAGATGTTTTCATCATCTTCAAGAAGTGGCTTGCCTGTTTGGAGAACGAAATAGGCAATAAGCTGAAGTACCTAAAGTCTAATAATGGATGCGATTATTGTAGCCAGGAGTTCGAGAACTTCTGCTCATCCCATGGGATTAGGAGACTGAAGACCGTCCTAAGCACACCTCAGCACAACGGAGTGGCGGAGCGTATGAATCGCACTATCTTGGAGCACGCCAGAAGTATGAGGATCCACTCCGGATTGCCCAAGAGCTTTTGGGTCGAAGCTGTTAATACTGCTACATACTTGATCAACCATGGGCCATCCGCAGCTCTCAGTTATGGTATACCTGAAGAGGCTTAGACAGGAAAGAAGCTGAAGCTAGAGCACTTATGAGTATTTGGTTGTGACACCTATGTCATGACCAATCCTGCAGACCGGTCAAAGCTTGATCTAAAGTCAAAGAAGCTCTCTTTCATCGGCTATGGAGGTGATGAGTTATGGTATACCTGATGCGTACAAGGTGGTGCGCAGTCGTGACGTCATGTTCCATGAGAATACGGTGTACAAGATCAAAGAGGTGAGTGGGAGTCAGCTATCTCCCCCTCTTTTCCCAGATATTGCTGACAGTGAGGACGGCGGTGAGATACCAATCAGCATAGAAGACGAAGACCAAGAGAACGTGTCGGATGCACAATAGCAGGATCCAGCAGAGCTGCCGATCATACTTCGTAAAGCTCTAAGAAATTCGAGGGTGCCAGAGAGGTATCTTTCCACCATAAATTATCTTCTCCTAACTGACAGTAGTGAGCCAGAGAGCTATGAGGAGGTACAGTAGACCGACAAAGTTCGGGGCAAGTGGGAGTCTGCCATGGAGGAAGAAATAAAGTCCTTGATGAAGAATGGGACTTGGGAGCTCGTAAAGCTTCTAAGAGGGAGATAGGCTCTTCACAATCGCTGGATTTATCGAGCCAATGATAAAACCGATGGACGGAGACGCTACAAGGCGAGGCTTGTAGTGAAGGGCTATGAGTAGAAAGTAGGGATAAACTATTCTGATGTTTTCGCTCCCGTCGTCAAGTTGACCATGATCCGGGCTGTGCTGAGCATTGTGACTGTTTGAGATCTCCATCTAGAGCAGATGGATGTGAAGACGACATTCCTTCATGGAGATTTGGAGGCAGAGATCTATATGCATCAACCAGTGGGCTTTGAGGAACGAGGCAGGGAGGGCCTCGTGTGTCGCCTACGCAAGAGCTTGTATGGCTTGAAGCAGGCTCCGCGATAGTGGTCATGAAGTTTGAGAACTTTATAGATGAGAACGGTTTTCTCAAATGTGACACAGACTACTACTGCTTCATCAAGAGATATGACGAATCTTATGTGATACTCTTGATTTATGCTGATGACATGTTGATTGCAGTGCCCAACTTGGCCCGCATTAAAGAACTCAAGGGGCATCTCTCCGAGTGCTTCGACATGAAGGATTTAGGTTCACCAAACCAGATTTTAGGGATGAGGATCATCAGAGACAGATCAGCACGGAGGCTGAGGTTGTCTCATAAGGTTTATATTGAGAAGATTCTTGAAAAGTTCGGCATTAAGAAAGCTAAACCAGTGGGCTCACCGTTTGCAAGCCATTTTAAGCTATCAAAGACCCAAGCACCAGAGACTGCTGAAGAGCATAAGTTCATGACCAACATACAATACGCATCTGTCGTCAAGAGTTTGATGTATGCGATGGTGTGCACAAGGCCAGATATTGCACAAGGAGTAGGAATTGTGAGCCGCTTCATGAGCAATCCAGGAAAACAACACTGGGGTGCGGTCAAGTGGCTTCTATGCTACTTGAGATGCTCTTCCGATTGTTGTCTTGAGTATGGCGGGACAGATTTGTAGCTAGAGGGCTTTTGTGATGCAGACTATACCGGGGACATAGACTCGAGAAGGAGTACGAGCGGCTACATCTTCATCTTGGGTGGTGGAGCGATAAGTTGGAGATCCAAGCTATAGAATACTGTGGCTTTGTCGACAACTGAAGCGGAGTACGTGTCTGCAGCAAAAACAGCAAATGAGTTGCTATGGTTGAAAGCTTTTCTTCTCGAGCTTGGGGTAAGCTTTGAGAAATACTTCATCCACTACGACAGTTAGAATGCCATTCACTTGTCAGAGAACGACGCATTCGATGCTCGGACCAAGCAAGTTGACGTGAAGCACCATGCCATATAGAGATGGCAAAGCAGGAACGAGTTCAAGCTTGTGAAGATTGATATGAGGTACAATCCAGCCGATATGCTAACCAAGCCAGTTCTGCTCGAGATGGTGAGGCTGTATGCAGCCACATATGGCCTCCGTTGAGAATGTTGAAGGCCGTGCAAGACACCAAAGATACAAGATATTCGGATGATGCAACCGAGAATGGTGTGAAGATATGATTAATATCAATCAAATCTTTAAGTGGGAGATTGTCAGCCGCCCTATCTGCAGCCATATTTGACAAATAGGATTTCAGTGCTGTTTTTTGAAAAAAAAGGGAAAAAGTGGCGGGTCCCACCGGGTCCCATAAATATTTTATTATTAGTGGCGGGTCCCACCGGGTCACACAAATATTTTATTATTAGTGGCGGGTCCCACTAATAATATTTTATTAGTGCATAGTATTTTTCCAAACACTATAAATAGGACCCTAAACTCTTACAGAAATTTCATCCCAGAAATAACTCCTCTTATAGAAGAGTAAGAGAGAAAACACAGAGAGAGTTTGTGAGAGTTCTTGGAGTGTATCTGATCAAGATATGATGTTCTCTTTGATCTATTCTTTTGGGATATAAAAGAATTTGACGTCGTCGTTGCACTGTAGAGTAGCTCCGAAGGAGTGAACCACGTATATCTGTGAGTACTGTGTTTAATATTGTGCCTTTATTATGTGTATTACGTCACCGTTCGAGAAGAAAGGTTGTGAATAGTTAACTTACTAGCACGTGTCCATCACTAGCATTGCAATGCAGATCTGGAGGACTTGGAGCAGAGAGGGAAGCTAGACCACTGTTGAGTTCTGATTCTCGGGCACCTGTATGAGGATTCTCGAAGCATATCAGATGAAGAAATCTATTTTATCTTGTAGAACTTGTTTCGGTAGAAATTATAGGTTTAAATGAGATGACCATGTAATAAGGGATTTGTATTCAATCATGAAACTTACCTCTCCAAATTAAAAGTTAAATAAATAATGGCATAGTTTAAGCAGAATCATCTGCGTCAGCTATCTGATGGTATAATACCAAATTGACAGGATGCTTAAAGTATCATTGGACTATTATACCTAGAATATATTCCAGTTTCCAATTTGCTTATTGCATACATTTTTACACTAATATAGAGAAATGCGCTACTAAAAAAAGTGATCATCAAGCCCTTGAAAAGCAAAATAATGTGTCTGTATATGTTGATGTGATTAGTCACACAAACGGAAAAGGAAATCAATATTACTCTTCAATTTATCCCGGGATTAATTTGCCTCACTATATCAACCACTCGATCTCACGCTTATAAATTAATTTGCCTCACTATATCAACCACTCGATCTCACGCTTATATTTATAAGGTGAAACCAGACAGATAACCGGAACAGGAGTCCTTTTTTATTTGTGCAATACACCAAGTTTGCTTGAAGATCTATTAGGTGCTGTCATATAGGTTTTGGATAAAGTGGAACTAATCCAGTTTGCTTCCCATTCACACAGACCATTCAAACTTAACCATACATTTATTAGGTGCTGTCATATAGGTTTTGCGCATATGGAGCATTATTATACTGTGCTTCAAGAATATATAACACAGCTTTTGCAGTAGAATACTCTTACAATCCTACATCTTTCTGTACAAATTTTTGAGAATATGAATACCGAAAACATGATCCTACATTTCCTTAACACATGCCTGCAACAATATTCTTATTGCTGGTGTGAAAAAATAAGTACAACATGAAGACTAGGTTCAAGTTCAGCAGCATAAAATAATGAACCTAGCCACATTTTGGCAAAAGTGAAGGAGATTCCCATGCATGGTCTTAATCCTTTTCACTTTCTATCCTAATCTCCCAAAAGATTCCTATGGACTAACCTTGCGACATGTATCCCTGCACATTCCTTTCAATATGCCATAAGATCATACGACGCTAGATATTGTGCTTCATGGGGGTGCATAATTAAGGCATCTCAAGATATTGTGAGGAAAGAGATTCAGATAGTTGTGACCACTTGTACTTTATTTCTCACCCTACATCGCATTACAAGGCTCAAGAATGCGGCTAGGTTCAATGAACATGTGACTCATATTCCTCTCGAATAGGAATAAACTTTAAAATCCTAACTTTGAGCAAATGAATTAAGAGATTTACACTACTATAAATAGGCCAGTCCACAATATGGGCTATATCTTGAAGCTAAAAATATGCAAAGTATCAGTTGGATGCCTCCTGGAGTTCCTTCCATAACTTCATTAGGATTGAAGAGCTTTAAAGAGCCAAATCCCTACTGAAGTGCATGGGGGTAACTCTTGGTGTAATCTAAAATTTGGGATGTTAATTATGTCACATTTTCATGTATACATAGAAATTAGATGTCTGTATATGTAAGTTTCTATAGAGCATTTGGATCCTCTCCGCTACCAAAACTACTTTCCAACCGTTAGTTCTTGATCAATAAATGGTTGTAATTAATTTATACCCTTGAGCGCCAAATAGGAATTTTTGCAATTCATGAGGACATGGTAAGTGTTATATTTTGAATGAATCATAATCGTCCCCAACCTTCCATTAAACAATCCATGATTGGAATTAGAGATAGTGGTTTTTCCACTACTTTTTGACAGTGAAGAGTATTCAAAGCAATGCACAGAACCTTACTCAAGGTGCTGAATGCATTGTCGGAGTATTAAGTGGACTTGCATGGGTCATTCGTTCTTTTATATCGTGAGTGGAAAATATATTATGTATACTTACATGATTAGTCCAAAAGAAAATTGAAGCAAAAGCGGTATTATTGTTCATTTTATCCTCATAATCGACTGTAAAGTTTGCCTCTCTATATAGCCTACTCCATCTTATTTATGCATTTAGTAGGCAGCACCTAGTCATAGATTTCGAAGGCATAGAAACCCTCTTATTATATCGCTGTAACACCTATATTATCTCTTATTCTTTAGATGAAGTATAACTGACTCTGTTTGCTCTCTCATAATGACCATTTGATCCTAACCTTACATATTTTGGGAGAGATCAACATATAAATTTTTAGCACGCCTTTCTTTATGTTGTGCCTCAAGTACAATGCAGCTCCACAGCAGAATGTCTCCAACAGTCCACCTACATCTTTGTAAGCAACTTTTGAGAATAGGAGTAGTAAAAAATATGCTCATAGTTGTCTGTGTTAGGATATGTGAAGCCTAACTATCAGGCATGCCCTATACTTCAGAAGAGAGGAGGAACAAAGTTGGAACAGGAGGAACATGATCGACGACGAAGAAGTTCAAGCAAAACGACGAAGAGGGGATTTGGCAGTATCGCGGTCGACCGGCAATGGCACGGCGGTCGACCGGCTACGTGCACAGCTGGGTGCACAGGCTGGAAGAGCATCGCGGTCGACCGCCTGTGGTGCTGCGGTCGACCGCTCAAAGTCCAGAGAGCTATCCTGAGTTTTGCCTTCGTCGCGGTCGACCGAGAATGTCTCTGCGGTCGACCGGCAAAAGTCCAGAGAGCCAGGCAGATTGCAGACAGCATAGCGGTCGACCGCACGTGGCGCTGCGGTCGACCGCCCAAAGTCCAGAGACTTCGATCAGGATTAGGATTTGTCGCGGTCGACCGCATGTGGTGCTGCGGTCGACCGGAGTCGGGTTTTGGCCCAGATTCGGAATTTAACCTGTTTTGTTCTGTTTCCTTTTTTACTTGTTAAACCCTTAAGTCTATAAAAGGGTTGGTTAGGGCATGATGTATTAAGACGAAAAAATAGTGGATTTTTTCTCCTGCGGCGGCCGTGGACGTAGTTTCTCACACTGAGAAGTGAACCACGTAAATCTTGTGTGTTTGAGATTGTTTGATTTTCTCTCTTCTCTCCTAAATCTCTATTTCCAAATCGCATCAGGGGGGTTGTGTATCCCCAACAGTCTGAACTTAACCTCGTTTTTAAAATTGAGGCCACCAGGATAGCTGAGCAACATATACGTTTTTTTATCCTAGGTTGCAAAGGAGGCTGTT
Organism: Asparagus kiusianus; assembly: GCA_022839385.1. Classification (NCBI taxonomy): domain Eukaryota; kingdom Viridiplantae; phylum Streptophyta; class Magnoliopsida; order Asparagales; family Asparagaceae; genus Asparagus; species Asparagus kiusianus. The sequence continues at coordinate 382,777 of BQKN01000450.1, read as the reverse complement.
TCGACTATTGTGGAACACCAGTATCATTAATATTTTCTTTCGTTATAACTTCACGAGTTTGTGATCTTTTGCAATGTTTGACGGTAATGAAGCACAATGACATGCAATGAGATTTGTGAATTTAACAGCTCTAATTCCAAAAGTCAACTTGGAATGTTGACTACAGCAGTTACAAGCTGTTAAGGACCACCGAATCTGGAATGACCTAGCATGACCAATAAGATGTCTTTAACTACTTGCAGAACAACTATATTTCGACAGGAAAAGATTGGATAATGACGTCCACAGAAAAATCAGGAATTGCACCTTTGAAAGATAACAAGAACAATATTTGTAACAAACAAATAGAACCAATAGGTAGAAATGTTTATTACTCAGTAAGAAACAAATAACAGATTTAGGAGGTAATATGATCAAAGGAAAGACTCATACTTTAACTTCAGATTACAGACTCTTATTTATAATTAAATAGCTAACTGACTTGCTAACATTTCTCAACTAACTAAGACTGAGGTGACTCCTAATTTTACTCAACCGATAAAACCAATTCAGAGATGATTCCTAATTTCACTCAACTAATAAGACCAATTCAACAACTACCGACTGAAAAATAAAACAAATTTGACTAACTCAAATACTAGGAGGGGATGCACTAACTTGTAACACCCGCCTTAGTGCATTCCCTCCGTCAACAAGACCAAGAGTTCTTCGAAATTCTTCAAACTTGGCTCTAGATAGAGCCTTCGTAAATCCATCTGCAACCTGCTTAGTTGTACGTACGGCATGCAACTCAATTTCTTGATTCAACACCTTCTCTCGAATAAAATGATAATGAACAACAATATGCTTCGTGCGAGGGTGAAACACCGGATTTTCAGCAAGTCTGATGACGCTTTCATTATCACAAAAAATAGGAATTGGAAACTTTGAAACTTCATTAACATCAATTTTTGAGATATACGCATATATCGTCCTTACTCATACTAGGAAATCCTTACGGACTCTATAAATGAATCCTAAGAAACTCTATCCTAGCTCCACGACTCGACACAGGATGATCTTAAGGATACTGGAACTAGAGCTCTGATACCAACTGTGACGCCCCTGTTTTCACTCATGGCTGCAGTCCAAGGTGAACCCAGAGATGTCAAACCTGCCATGCACCAACACTGTGCAACAACAAGTTTCATCAATCACAGTAATATCCTCTAGTGGGGTCAAATAAAAGCGTAGGTACAAAACAGGCAAAGAAGTAGAATGACAATAATAGACATGATAAAGAAGATGATATCTCATAAATAAAGGTCATGTCTCAACTGAAAATAAACTGAAATACATTTGGAGTCTGCAATAACATACGATGTCTCAACATGAATCAAAATGGAAAGTCGAACTAAGGCTCATTGCCTTTACAAAATGGAAATAAACTCTAAGTCTGAATAAAATTTTAAAACTACAGTGGAGTCTCTACAAGTAAAAATACGTGACGGCGACTATGCCAGAACTCTGTCACCATACGGCTCTCCGGAACTCCGAGCTACCTGAAAGGGTATTTTTAAAAGAAAAAAACAACAACAAGAACGTCAGAGCGCTACAGCAAGATTACCCCCATCCGCCCCCAGGGGAAGGACTGCTAGGATGGAGTGGAGGCTCTATCTATTAAGCATAATCTACCTATATCATTTCCCCGTATCCAGCAGAATTAATATTCAGACACCTACAAAACGAGACGTAGTACGTCGAGCGAAATAATCCAAACAAGGAAACCCTCATGTATATACCATATGTCCCGAATCGTAAACATCTAAATATTAATACCAAAATAAGAATAAATAATCTAATGAAACCAATAATTAGAGATCCATAACACAAGACTGGTACGTCGAGCTAAATAATTCAAACAAGGAAACCCTCATGTATATACCATAAGTCTCAAATTGTGAATCTCTAATCATTGATCCCAACTAACGAAAAAAAGACAGTAAAAGAAATAAGATATCAACACATCGTATTTATAATATCTTCCACAATCACTAGAGAGATAGAATAAAATACCAACACATAATTTTGTATACTTTCAAAAGTAACGTATCTCAGTTATATAGTTCACTGATAGTTCGTATTTATAATCGGCATCTGTTAAACTTAGGCTATCAAGTAATTGTCTCAGTACAACAGACTACCCTATAGGTATCCTGAACTGTGTACACGGCTCATTAGTCTTATCGCGATCTCAGTGCATAACATGAGTGCGAGACGGACTACTAAATAGGCATCCTAGAAATACGGCTCACGAGCCTCATCGCACCCTAGTGCGGGACGGATGGCTAGATCAAGCCTCCTAAAATCTGACTCAATGACTTGTACATGTGAAATATCGACGCACTACCTCATGTAGTACTAAACTGAGCTCATCAACGATATCCACCTCATATAAATCTTTGTACCTCTGGCATGTCGATGCACTATCCCATATAATACTGAGCTATGCTCATCAATGATAGTTACCTCATGTATAAACCATGTATATCTGGTGTGTCGACGAACTATCCCATATAGTACTAAGTTGTGCTCATCAACGACATCCAACATGTATATGAACTATATCTAATTCAAATATGATCAAATCAAAATTCATCATAATCCCCTTGGGATTCTTAAATATATAACATAACATATTCATGACTATACGTATAACATCAAACGGCTAAAAATTCCGTGAACGTACCTCAAAACGGCGCAACACAGCTCCACAAAATGAGCAGGAAAAACAGACGTGATATCTGTTAGTAAAACAAGCATATCTTTCTCTAAGAAAACTATTTTTACAAACAGTTTTCTGTTTTGAAAACTAGATTCACACATCTTTCAAATGACATAAGTTTGGTTCAGTTTGAAGTTCATGTGTTATCTCAAATCTTTAGTTAAATATTATATATGTGCAGCCATTTTTCTACAGGACATGTTGTTAGTAAAAAGATCATATCTTTCTCTATACGATTGATTTTTAAGATTTGTCTTCTGTTTTAGAAACTAGATACATATATCTTTCATTTGGCACTAGTTTGGTTAAATTTGGAGTTTATTTTCTATTTCGAAATCTCAGTTAAACATGATACAATTGCTACAGTTTTCTGCAGAAAATATTTATTTAGTACATCACTTAAATTTCTCATATATAAATGAAATTATGAATAACCCTAATATAAACAGCAAGAAAAAAGTTACTAATCTAGAATTGGTTTATGTTTTAAAATCAAAATTTTAAATTTTATCATATCATGTTAAGATTCAAGCATGAAAACACATATTCAACATCATATTAAACATCTAACTAGTTATTTAACTATGGGGATGGGTTTGGGTGAAGATAATCTTACCTTAGACGTTGTTCTAAGCCTCTGAAATAACCAGAAACCAAAAAGAAGTCCAACCAAGCCGTTTTCCCCTTGCTACACGTTGATGATCTCGCCCTCGTGTCGATATTTGCTTCACAAAGCTCTCAAAATTCTCAACTTTAGGGCTAGGGATTCAGAGAGAGGAAGAGGGGCTGCTAGGGTTTGAAATTCTGATGTAAAGATGTTTATTTTTATGAAAACACATGTTTATATATATGCAAACCCGAAATAAACTCGTTTGACCCGAACCAGGAATCCTAATCTGACTAGGAAAATGACCTTCGGTATTTTGGCCTAACTTTCACGTCCGACCTTGAAATAAGGTGATATAAGGTTTGTTGGAAAGATCTTGAAGATACCTACAACTTTTGTGTTTTAAGTTTTTCCAAATTCTAACTATATCTGTGAGAAAAAAATACAAAATCTCTTCACTGGTCATAAATTTTCAGATTTATACATCGAGCATGAATTGTGCATTTGCTCTTATATATATACATATATACATTGAATTGATCTCAAACCAATTCCTAGCATACTTAAACACCATAATATGTTATTTATAAATATATAACATATTTATTATTATTTATCATAAAATATTCAAATTTTTTGGGGTTTTACAACTGACCTGAGCCAAATGCTGGATAAGAACACCCTTAATCACCGACAATGATAGGGGCACCAAATTCTTCTTCTCTTCACTATGCAATCTATATTAGTTCCATGATGGCAGCAACTGATAAATTCAATCATTTCATCACTAAATACTAGGGATGTCAATTTTGACACATACCCATTTACCCACCTAGCCCGCCCATTATTTGACCCGCCCAAAGCCCACCCATTTAATTAAATTGGCCTAATTGGGCGGGTCCATTTTATATTATTCTAAATGGGCACTAAATAGGTAGTGTTTATTTGCCCGTTTGCCCGCCCACCCGTATACCCAAAACCAAAACAAAACAAAACCCGATCCTAATCTCCTCTTTCTCTCTCTAGGGCAACTATAAGTTGATCCCAATCTCCTCTACCTCAATCCTGATCCTAATCACTCCTCCTCTGCCTCCTCCTCTGCCGCCTCAACCGCCTCTCGAACCCGAGCCTCCGACCCCACCTCCTCCTCCTCCACCTCCTCCTCCTCCGTTGCCTCAATCGCCTCTCGAACCCAGAGCCTCCACCGCTGCCTCCGCCCCGGCTTCGCCTCCTCCGTTGAAATCATCGCCACGCCCATTGCCGGTGATCCTTGTCAGCTTGCGTACATCTTTGAAGATCCTTGGAAAGGTGATGTCCAATTGCCCGTGATCCAACAAACTGTATGTGATTGCTGACCTTTTTAAGGCATATTTCTAGCTTTTTTTTAATGGTTCGGTAGATGAATTTTTCAAACCCTCACTGCTTTCCAATTCTAATAATGTAATAGAAAAATCACTTTTTCAACCATAGTCTTCTATCATGATTTAATTCCCTAACGACAAAATTTTTAAAGATCTTAAGCAGAACTTCGTCACGCATTTCCATCAACACAAATGAGCCCGACTTTCCCATAGAAATAAATAACCCAAGATTTCAATGAACCAACCACCAAAAGTTTTAGTAGTAAAAACTTTGCATTGTGGAATTTGCTGGTATGAAATAACCCAACACCTATGCGTCAACCACAATAACCATGAGTAAGGTTTTTAGTTTTCAGAGGTAAATGACTCTGAGATGAACTCAGCTTTCGGTATATACCAGTGAAATGGGTTAAAATATTGCAAGTATAATAGACTCTGATGAAGCACACCTATGCGTCACTGAGAATCTATTTTCTTGTGATATTGAAGTAATCAACTTGAATGTCCATCCCAAGCCTATTGATCTGAGTCAAAACATGAGAATTATATATTAATAATGATTCTGAGAACAAACTTTCTGACCAAAGTGCAGAGCACGAAAAGCAGTACTAATTTCTTGGTGGAAATTTTACAAGAGAAAATATTATGTTGCCACATGTTAGGAATCATCAAAGTTCATGTGGGGAGTATTGGCGATGATTGTTTGATGTTATTTATTTTGTATAATTCCTTTCTAATTTGGTTGTTACACATTTATTGCAAATTAAGAGATTTTTGTGGAATTTACCCAGAAACAAACTCTGGCAAATGTTAGAAAAGAAAGCTAGATAAAAGTTTCTTTAGTATGTGTTTGCTACCAAAAATTAATATGCTAATGCTATTATATTATTTTTTCAGCTATCATGTCTTTAAATGATCAATTTAGCATTCATGATGATGGTAGTGGTGATGAGAGTACTTCTAAACGTAAAAGAAAACAAACATCAAAAGTTTGGGATCACTTTACAAAGTTACCTATTGATAGTGATGAGAAAACTAAAGTTCGATGTAATATGTGTAATCATATTTATGTTGGTGGTCACGGCACTAAGACAATGTTGAGGCATATGGATTCTTGCCCGAAAAAGAACTTAGATGAGGCTGATTCTTCGAGGAAAAATATGTCACTAAATCAAGAAAAATATAGAGAAATGCTTGCTAGAGTAATTGCATTGCATGGCTATCCATTCACTTTTTTTGAACATCGAGGAAAGCGTGAGTTGCATGATTTTTTAAATTCTAAAGTCAAGCATATTTCTAGGAACACTGCTAAAATAGATTTGGTCAAGTTGCACAAGAAAGAGAAAGAAAATCTTAAGCAGACTTTAAAGCTAGTTCCTAGTAGAATTTGTCTAATCACGGATTTATGGACCTCTTCCACCTCCGACTACTATATGTCTCTCACCGCACATTATGTTAATGACTGTTGGATGTTACAGAATAAGATATTAGCTCTATCTCATGTTCTACCCCCATATAGTGGAGCAATTCTAGTAGAGAAGCTATTTCATTTGTTGAAGGATTGGGGTATTGAAAAAAGAATTTTTACTGTTACTTTGGACAATGCAACATACAATGATGCTTTCATGAGAATTTTAAAAGACCATCCAGTTTTAGAAGATCATTTAGTTAGTAATGGTGATTTTTTGCATGTGAGGTATTGTGTTCATATTCTAAATATTGTTGTGCAAGATGGGCTAAAGGTTATCGATAAATCATTGTCTAAGATAAGAGAATGCATCAAGTATATGAAGAGTCCTCCTGGAAGAAAAAAGAAGTTTGCAGAGTGCATTGCACAAACTTATTCAGGTAAAACGAAAAAATTCAGCAAGATGTGTCCAACAGATAGAATTCTACGTTTCTAATGTTGGAGAGTGTTTTGAACTTTCGTCGGGCATTTGAGCACTTGGAGTTGATTGATCCAAATTTCACTTTTTTGCTATCAAGTGAAGAATGGGTAAAAGTTAAAAAAATTACAAAGTTTTTAAAATCTTTTTATGAAGTGTCCACTCTTTTTTCTGGAAGTAAATATCCAATTGCCAACTTATATTTTGGTAGAGTGTTTAAGATTCAAAAATGCATAATGGAGGAGATAAAAAGTGATGATTAAGATAAAAATCCATGGCAAATGATATGAAAATAAATTTTGATAAATATTGGGAATGTTACAGTGTTATTTTGTCATTTGCAGTCATTTTAGACCCCCGATACAAGGTGAAGTATGTAGAGTTTTGTTTTGAGAAATTGGGAGTTAGTTGTGATTATGTGTGATTATCTTAGAGAAACTGAGAAGTCTTTACAAAGAATATGAGCGAGCATCTTTAGGTACATCTGTAGCTGAGAGCAGTGGTGAAGAGAACTTTGGAGATATTCCTAATGATGAGATGGTTGAGTTTGAATAGTTTGAGAGTCAACTATATTCAGTCAGTGGGTCAAAGTCTCAGTTAGAAGAGTATCTAGATGAAAAATTAGTTAATTGGAAGAAAAATGATCATTTGAATGTTCTCGAGTATTGGAAAGGCGAATGCGAGAAGCATCCTCAGTTGTCAATGATGGCTCGAGATATATTGAGTATTCCTATTACTTCGGTGGCCTCTGAATCGACTTTCAGCATTGCAGGTCGTGTGCTTGACAAGTATCGAAATCGTCTTCTTCCGGAGAATGCTGAAGCTCAAATTTACACTGGTTCTTGGTTAGACGGGATTCCTTGTGAGTTGCCTTCTTTTTTTATTTATTGCTTTTTTGTATTGTTGTGGACTACATATTTTATCACAGAATATTAATATTATTTTTCCTTGTTAAATGCATCTCTGACAGACATTGAAAAAGGAAATTTATTAGTACATGATTTTAGTAATCTAGAGGTTTCTGAATCGGAAGGCGAAAGTGATTAGCGTTGTAATCCATTTACTTTATTAAGTTGGCATCTTTTCTTATTTGTGTGCAAGTTATTTTTGTAGTTATTTTTGTCTCTTTATATATCAATGGTTGTTTCTTTCAGGGTACAGGAGGTGTTACAATCAAGAAAACTAATCTTGCTTTGATCTTCATATGGGAGTTTCACAGGTATATACTCTCCCATTGCACAATAAACATTCACTATGTCTACTATGTCTTCTCTAGAACCATGTTCTATCAAGTTCTGTCTTCAGCTAGAATAATTATTTTATTTCCTGAGACCATATGACTTGTTCTTTTAATGATTATCCCAATTGTAGCTGATACTTATACAATGGGGGGGACCGCGTTTAGCCATGATCCTGTTATGTACTTCTTAGTAATCAATTTACAAAATAACCAGAATTAATATATTCCTGGTTCACAAAAATATTCCATTTGGCTTGACTGAAGCTTCAGAAGGAGAGCAACAAGTACACGTAATGGAATCAAGGATGCATGGATCTATAGCATTTCACATATTAGATAGCATTAGACCTCTTGATCTCTCTGGAAATTTACTTGGTAATGGCAGTTAGGCCAATTCAATTTTATTCACAATAACAAAAACTGAACTGATACGTACTGCCTCAGAATAACTAACTTGATCTATGTAACTATGTGAGAATTTGATAGTAAGCCTAGAAAGTATAATTGTTTGTCACTTGTGTATGTTAGCAAAAGTATTTTAACTGTGTAAGTAAACTGTGTTTCTCCATGCAGGATTCATTGGTGGAGACTGCCAAAGAGCAAGCTAGTTCCATAAGCAATATGATTGCACATGCTACCAAGTAGAGTTTTGTTCCCATTGTTTTTGCTGATATCATGTGAGAGATGAAAATTTGTTGTATATGGTTTTCTGAGCTTTTTCGTACACTGTATTTTTCCTTTCTTGTTCAATATGTTCATTTTGCAGGTGATGTATTCTTTGAGATCTTTGCGCTTGGTATGGTAAAAAGGAAAAAATACATGATTGGTAATTTTAATGCTATCTTGTTCAATATGTTCATGATATTCCTGAATGAGTTATGTACATGTTTGTGCATATTTTAATAATTCAAAAAGTTTACAAAAAGCCCCCTAAATTTTATAAAAAGCCCCCAATAGTTTAAAAAAACCCTAAAAGTTTACAAAAAACACCCTAAAAGTATTATACATATATAGCTACTATAGTTTAATGGGCAAATGGGCGGTCCGTTTATTAAATGGGTGGGCAAAATCCGTCCATTTAGAAAATGTTAAATTGGTCATAAATGGGTAAATGGGCAAAACATGTCCGCCCATTTATGATCTGCCCATTTAATACCCAAACCCACCCATTTAACATCCCTACGGCCTTCCCAAAATAGAATTCTCATAATATAATCAACTGAATACCTGGAACCCTTTTCAGGGTTTCGGGGATTTCAGAGGCTCAGGGATCGACTTGGTGACAAAAGAAATTGGAACTTCATGGATTTTAGAGGCGCATTGGGATCATAATTTGAGATATGATGATTTGGGCAAGGCTTTTTTTACCCCTGAAATTTCAAGAGAGGTTTGAGAAAACCCCTTCAAAATTCTTCAGAAATTCGCTGAATGAATGTGGGGATCTAAATAAGAAGGGTTTCCCCCTGCATTTGGAAAGTAAATTTTGAAAAAAAAAAAAAGAAAAAGAAAAAAAACTACGCTTTTCCCTTCCCCTTTGTTCTGTGATTTGGGAAACGACTTTTTTCTAAAATTGTTAGAGAGGTTCGAGAAAACTCCTTCAAAATCTTTTAGAAATTCAGTGAATGAATATGGGGATCTGAAGAAGAGTTTTTTTTTCTTTGCATTTGGAAGTAAAAAAAAGCTGTGCCTTTTCCCCTCCCCTATTTTTGGGTTTTGGGGCAATTTTTCGGTTGTTTTCTAAAGGCTAAATCGAATAAAACATTTTGACGACTAAATATCATAAGCTGCATTTGGTACAATAAAATACCATAAAGTCTCTAAAATTTGCACGTCACTATTATCAATTATATAAACGTGAAATTTTTCACCCGAATGTTTCTCTATGATACTTACGTACTAATTTTTAAGCTTTCTAATCATTAATATTTGTTAAAATTTTCATTAGAAATATCCTAACTCTATTTTAAAGTAGAATTAATATAAGTTTAAAAAAGAAAATTATTTAATTTAGTGGTAAACTTTACAAATGTTATTAGTTAAAAAGTTCTAAAATAAGCATGTAAGTATTACAGAGAACCATTCGAGTGACAATTTCCACATTTACATGATCAATTGTAGTAACATACAAATTTTAAAAACTTTTATGATATTTCATTGTACCAAACTGCAACTTACGGTATTTAATTTCAAAGCGGTAAAGTTTATGGTATTTTTGTGCAATTTAGCCTTTTCTAAAAAGGTTAGATTCACAAAACACCTTAGAATTTTGGCATTTTATAGAAAACTATCTTGACATTCGTAGATTGGTTTTCTCCCCCATATTTGTCCCCTTAAATCTTTAATATTTTTGAAATAATTTCTCAAAAAACTTAAATTATTACTAGGTCTGCAACTTCTTATAAGCTAGAAATTAGCCCATCACATCATTGAAAGTGTTATCAAGTTCAAGTTTTCTTCTAAGTTGTTTCAATTTAATTACTCCAATCAAGAATAACACTAGAAAGATATAAGAATTGGGGAACCTAATAATAAAAATAAGGGCCTAATTTTAAAACAATTAAGATGTAAGGGATTAATTGTAGAACCCCGTAAATTTTACATGAATATATGTGAATTATTAGTAAATAAATAATTCTTTTATGACAAATAGCTTGAGGTTATTGATGTACATGATAACAAGTTATTTGAGATGATATGAGAGTATGAGTGTAGAATTTTGTACGTTGGATTTTGCAAATTAGCAAAACGTGCAAAAACTGGAATTTCCCAGTTCAGTCGACACATCAGTCGACTGACGGTGTCGGTCAACACATCAGTCGACTGATACGCTGATTTCTAGTTTTTCCAGGTTTCGGGTCTGTTTTGTTTGGTTCGGGTTTGGGTCGGGTTAAATGGTTAGTATATGTTTTCCTTCACCCGAAATCACCCCCTCTCCCCTTCAGATCAGAGAAACCCTAGCCCCCTCTCTCCTCTCTCAAACCCTAGGGTAGTTCTTGGTGATTTGGGGCGAAATCGGAGGATTTTCGGCGGGATTTTCAGTTTGCAGCAAAAGGAATCACTCCCCCTCATATCCAGGAGCTCTTCATCACCTTAGAGGCGAGTAACATCTCGCCCAACCTTGTCCCATTCTTTTTAAACGTTTTCAAATGGTTTTATTGAGATTTCTTTGGCCTAAAACGTATTTTGTGTACAAAGATTGGATTTTTATTGCATATAACATGAAGATATGCATTTTCAGTTTGATAAACAACCTACTAATGTTTTGTGAATTTAAAATCCAGATCTGAAATGTTTTATAAGAGATTTAACATGGGTTTTGTTTTAAAAAGGATTTTTAAAACATAAATACACATGTTTAGAGTTTTGTTTATGTATTTGTACATGAAAGTTATGTTTCAGTTAGTTCATACATGTTAATATACGTATGGTACATGCTTGGGATTGATGGGGATGTGTTTAAATCAGTTTTGGGTTGAAAAACAACCTGTGCAGAGTTTCTGCAGGCCATCGGTCGACTGATCAGTCGACCGACGGGCTAAAATTTCAGCGTCAGTCGACTGATCAGTCGACTGACAAGCTGTTTGTGTTTTCTCAGTTCCTCAGTCGACAGATCAGTCGACTGGTGAGCTGAGACTGTGTTGCCTGTGCGGTTTCGGTCGACACATGAGTCGACTGACATCATCACTCGACACACCAGTCGACTGATGAGGTATTTTATAGATTTTTGATCTGTTTGAGTTGTTCTTCAGGGTCGCCTCGATGACCTGACACTGGTTCACCATGTTAATGATTTATCTGTGCATGTGGATTGACTTTTGACATAAGTTTAGACATGTACGTTAGGATGCGTGCGAGTTTAGATTTGGTGTATCTTTCCGCATATACCTTACACAGTTACACAGTCCTCGTGTTGGACTATAATCCATAAAAGTCCTCGTGTTGGACTATAATCCACAAAAGTCCTCGTGTTGGACTATAATCCACTTCAGTCCTCGTGTTGGACATTTTCCACTTACTCCATGTGTTTGGAAACCACGGTACTTAGTTCCTGTATCGGACATATTTCTTAACACTGTATACGACTTGCTCATAGGAGTTTATGACATGACACTTATGTAGACTATGCCATGATTACATGATGCTCGTGTAGGCTATGATATGACACGGTATTTATGCTCTGAGATTTTGTTGTATTTTTTTTATTATTGTTTCCGTATTAGGACCTCGGGTTTGGTGTTTAGGGATTTACAATTTGAGATACAAGGTATATACATGAGGGTTTCCTTGTTTGGATTATTTCGCTCGACGTACCTATGCTCGTGTTGTAAATTTCTAAATACTAAAATCCTCTTTAGTAAGATCAATGATTTTAGATTTATTATGTATTATCTGTATTTTCATATACAACGAGCCATGTTCCCTTGGGGTTGGTTGTGATGTTGCTCGCTAGCGCTTTGACGCTCGTTATCCCTCCCCATTTCAGGTAACGAGCCAGGAGCCCGGAGAGTCGCAGGTTGATGGCGACACACTTTAGTGTTTAGCTGTTAGTTATGCTTATGTTGGAACTCCACTATAGATTTTGTTAGACATTTGAGAGTATTGTTTTAGAAGTTGTAAAGGCTGTGTGCCTTATTTTCTTCTTATTAGATATTTGTATTTGAGACTTGTTGACTACTCCAGTTTATTAATTTAGACATTGACTATGTATTTCTATTTGTTGGATGATGAGATATTTATTTGATCACTATCATTTCATCAGCCCTTCGTGTATTATCTTTTACTTGCTTTTGTACCTATACCTGTTATTGATTCTACTAGATAGATGTTAATTGTGATGGTGAAACTTGTTGTTGTACGGTGTGGTGCATGGCAGGTTTGACATTCTTGGTTTCACCTTGGACTGCAGCTTTGTGTGAACCCAGGGGCGTCACAGTTGGTATCAGAGCTCTAGTTCCAGTATCCTTAGGATCATCCTGTGTCGAGTCGTGGAGCTAGGATAGAGTTTCTTAGCATTCATGTATAGAGTCCGCAAGGATTTTCTAGTATGAGTGAGGACGATATATGTGTATATCTCAAAAATTTGAGAAATTTTTTTTTATGACAACTATTTTTGAATAAGTTTAAAGTGATTGTGCAAATACTATATGTTGTGAAAATTGTATTGTGATACGCTATTTATAAAGGTCTATTTTGACTCATGAACTTTTATTTTTCTTACCATCATGGAGAGAGATGGCAGGACGTGGTAGACCTCGTACCAGGATAGCTAGCCAGGCGGAGTCACAGCAGACTCCATTAGAGCAGCAGCCAGCTCAGCCCGAGTAGGAGCAGGCACCACCAGAGCCGCAGCAGGCTCCTTAGTACTTGGTGGATCTCATGGCTCCCCTTATTACCAGGATGACAGCCATTGAGGAGTTGGTGACGACTCACATAGCACCACGGACATCACCATCACCGGTAGCTCAGCAGCAGGGGATACCAGCTGTCCCAATTAGAGAGAGAGACCCAGAGGTAGCACCTACAGCTATTCCACTAGCAGCACCTGATAGAGCCACGGAGCAGGAAGCTTGGCTCCGTATGGTAGAGAGGTACCAGAAGATGAGAGCACCAGAGTTCTAGGGATCACCAGACCCTCTTGCAGCCCATAAGTGGAAGGAGGATGTGGGTAATATTCTTGACATACTCAGTGTGGATCCAGTTCAGAAGCAGAGATTGGCATCCTACAGCCTGAAGGGAGATGCTGGGAGATGGTACCGACTCCAGTTTACTCCAGAGCAGAGGATGACACTCACATGGGAGGACTTCATATACTTCTTCGATGGGTAGTACATTTCTTCTGCAGCACGGACTGGGAAGGAGCTTGAGTTGTCCCGGTTGACTCAGGGGGACATGACAGTTGCAGATTTTGAGAGCAGATTCATGGAGTTACTGCATTTCACGGGTATGTGGCGGACAGGAGAGCGTCAGGCTCAGATGTTCTTGCCAGGGCTTCGCCCTAATCTCCGCCGATACCTAGTCTCGAGGAGGTTCTATTTGCTTAGGGAGGTAGCTGAGGCCGCCACTTCGCAGGAGATTAAGACTAGCATGTTCCAGAAGGATAAGGAAGGGAAGGCTAAGGCAGGGCAGAGCAGTGACAAGGACAAGAACAAGAGATCTTTTTCTGGACACCAGCAGCAGCATCAGGGCTCTTATAAGAAGGGACCCCAACAGGATCAGAGAGCGCATCAGCAGCGTAAGTTCCAGGGGTCTTGTTTTAACTGTCACAAGGTCGGGCATAAGGCATCGGAGTGTCGTAGCGCACCAGCAGGAGCCCAGCAGGGCAAGGGTCCGAACCAGCAGCAGCGTCAGCAGGGCAGAGGTCAGGGCCAGCAGAATAGGCTTGAGGCACCGCCAGCCGCTCAGAGGACTGAGGGGTAGATTTGGGCAGTTCAGGATGTTCCCCAGGGGAAGATTATCCCATATTCTCCACCACCATCAGCAGAGCAGTCTTCAGCCATGGGCAGGGTATATGCAGTAGTCCCCCGTGATCATGGAGCCAGCGGAGCCATAGTGGATGGTACGTTCTTTATGAACTCTCTCCCTGCCCGTATTCTTTTCGATTCAGGAGCTTCGCATTCATTCATCTCGCATGCATTTATGACAAGATTCCAGCTCGTAGCTCAGCCTCTAGACACCCCACTATCTGTTTCCACCCCTTTAGGTGAGGTATCGCTTCTGGAGAGAGCGTTTGTAGGAGGTGTACCGTCAGTCTAGACGAGTCGGAGTTCATAGTGGATTTGATAGTGTTGCATATGTCCGAGTTCGATGTCATCCTCGGTATGGATTGGTTGTCTTCCTACCATATTAGTATTGACTGCTTTGCGAAGACAGTCAAGTTGCGAGCGCCCGATGGGTCCGAGATGATTGTAGCCACCTTTCAGGGCAACCGATTTGCGGAGTCATTTCTAACGTACATCGAGGAGGTGATGCGACGGGATCAGGGAGCCGAGTTATTGGAGACTAGAGTTGTCTCAGAGTACCAGGATATCTTTCAGGACATACCTGGATTACCTCCAGTGAGAGAGGTAGAGTTCTGTATTGAGTTGCAGCCAGGCACAGCCCCGATATCCCGCGCACCCTATCGCATGGCACCAGCTGAGATGATGGAGCTTCAGACCCAGTTGGACGAGTTGTTAGCTCAGGGTTTTATTCGCCGGAGTCATTCTCCATGGGGCGCGCCAGTCCTCTTCGTGAAGAAGAAGGACGGTAGTATGATATTATGCATAGATTATAGAGAGTTGAACAAGGTCACTATCTGGAATAGGTACCCACTACCTAGGATTGATGACTTGTTTGACCAGTTGCAGGGAGCGTAGTATTTCTCGAAGATTGATCTTCGTTCTGGCTATCATCAGTTACGAGTTCGGGAGATGGATGTTCCCAAGACCGCTTTTCTTACTCGATATGGGTCCTTCGAGTTCTTGGTCATGCCATTTGGGTTGACCAATGCACCCGCGGTATTCATGGATTTGATGAACCGGGTTTTCCGTCCCTTCTTAGATCAGTTTGTGATCGTCTTCATCGATGATATACTCATTTACTCGAGATCGGAGGCAGATCATGAGGAGCATCTACGGATAGCGTTGAGGACTCTGCGGGAGCACCAGTTGTATGCTAAGTTCAGCAAGTGTGAGTTTTGGCTTTCAGAAGTCAGATTTCTTAGCCATGTTATCAGTCAAGAGGGTATAGCAGTGGATCCGGCTAAGGTCATGGCAGTTCTTGATTGGGAGCCACCGAAGACGGTGTCAGAGATTCGCAGCTTTTTGGGTTTAGCTGGATATTACAAGAAGTTCATTCAGGACTTCTCGAAGATTGCGACGCCGCTTACACGCCTTACGAAGAAGGGTGTACAGTTCATATGGAGCATGCAGTGCCAGAAGGCCTTTGATATTTGAAGGCTAAGTGACTGCAGCGCCAGTTCTAACTATTCCGAGCAGCGACAGGACATTCGTTGTGTATATAGATGCATCGTTGGCGGACTTAGGAGGCGTATTGATGCAGACTCAGAGGGTAGTAGCCTATATCTCACGGCAGTTGAGGGTGCACGAACAGAACTATCTCACTCATGACCTGGAGTTAGCAGCAGTGGTGTTTGCACTGAAGTCATGGAGGCATTACTTGTATGGAGTGCAGTTTGAGCTATTCACAGACCATCAGAGTCTGAAGTATCTCTTTTCTCAGAAGGAACTCAATCAGAGGCAGAGGAGGTGGATTGAGTTTATCAAGGACTACGAGTTCGCGATTCAGTATCATCCAAGGAAGGCGAACGTCGTGGCAGATGCTTTAAGCAGGAATCGCCGACATCGGGTTGCGGCTTTGAGGTGTTCATTGTACAGAGATCTTATCACTCTTAGCCAGTTTGATTTTAGACCCGAGATTGGAGGAACCAGTGCATTTTTGGGGGCTGTATCAGTGCAGCCATCTTGGAGTGATAGAGTTGTCAGAGCTCAGTTGGGAGACTCTTGGATTCAAATCCGAAAGGAGGAGATTTCCAAGGAGCCTAAGGCTGACTGGACCATTGGAGCAGATGAAGGTCTACGGATGAAGGGTAGATTGGTTATGCCAACCAGTGCAGGGCTGAAGAGGGAGTTATTTGATGAGGCGCACCATACTCGGTACACAGTACATCCAGGGACTACCAAGATGTACAAAGACCTGAAGAGGCATTTCTGGTGGAGTGATATACGGAGAGAGATTGCAGACTATGTGGCTAGATGTTTTACCTGTCAGTAGGTGAAGGCAGAGCATCAGAGACCGACGGGGACACTTCAGCCTTTACCCATTCCAGAGTAAAAATGGGCAGATATTTCTATGGATTATATTATGGGGTTGCCGAAGTCGAAGAAGGGGAATGATTCTGTTTGGGTGATAGTGGACCGATTGACGAAGTCAGCACATTTTATTCCGGTGAGGACCACTTATACAGCCGAGACTTATGCGAGGATCTTCATTCGGGAGATAATTTGACTTCACGGAGTACCGGACACGATTGTGTCGGATCGAGGATCGGTTTTCACTTCACATTTTTGGAGGAGTTTTCAGGACTCATTTGGCAGCACGCTATCCTATAGCAGTGTATTTCACCCTCAGACGGATGGCCAGACGGAGAGGGTGAATCAGGTATTGGAGGACATGTTGCGGGCATGTGTCATTGACTTCCAAGGTAGTTGGGAGGATCATATTTCACTGATAGAGTTCGCTTATAACAATAGTTATCAAGCGACGATCGGTATGGCCCCGTATGAAGCATTATACGAGAGACCTTGTAGATCACCGATATGTTGGGCCGAGCCGGAGGACAGCTTGATGCTTAGACCAGAACTAGTGAGGCAGACTACTGAGAAGGTAGCTTTGATCAGGGAGTGGATTCTAGCCGCTCAGAGTCGGCAGAAGAGCTATGCAGATAAGAGGCGGAGACCCCTAGAGTTTCAGATTGGAGATTTGGTTATGCTTAAGGTATCGCCTATGAAAGGCGTGCAGCGATTCGGGAGGCGAGGGAAGCTTGCACCGAGATATATTGGGCCTTTTCAGATTCTAGAGCGCATTGGAGCTATGTCATACAGACTAGATCTTCCAGCATCTATGTCTAGTATACACAACGTGTTTCATATTTCTATGCTCAAGAAGCACTTGCATGATGAGGAGCAGCAGCGAGTATTGGATGCACCGGAGATCGAGCTTCAGGATGACTTGTCCACTATTGAGATTCCGGTTTGTATACTTGCCAGGGAGGACAAGAGACTCAGGAATAAGGTGATTCCCTTAGTGAAAATTCAGTGGAACCGAGGAGGCATTGAGGAGATTTCTTGGGAGCGCGAAGAGGACATGCGTCGCGACTACCCACATTTGGTTGAGCAGGTAAATTAATCCCTATTATGTTATATATCTTACTTCATGTTTATATCTTTGGTTATGTTTATATTTAACACTAGAATGAGAATATCTTCGCTTAAATCTTAATCTTTTGGAACACATGGTATATATATGGGGGGTTCCTTGTTTGGATTTTTCGCCCGATGTACTAGTTCCACTAGATTAGGGCTTGCGCGAGAATATTATCATTTTGGACGGTTAAGTATAATATGCATGTGTGTTTATCTAGGAGTTCATTTTTCAAGATTCGTATGATTTCCGAATTTCGAGGACGAAATTCTTTTAAGGGGGGAAGAATGTAGAACCCCGTAAATTTTACATGAATATATGTGAATTATTAGTAAATAAATAATTCTTTTATGACAAATAGCTTGAGGTTATTGATGTACATGATAACAAGTTATTTGAGATGATATGAGAGTACGGGTGTAGAGTTTTGTACGTTGGATTTTGCAAATTAGCAAAACGTGCAAAACTAGAATTTTCCAGTTCAGTCGACACATCAGTCGACTGACGGTGTCGGTCGACACATCAGTCGATTGATACGCTGATTTCCAGTTTTTCCAGGTTTCGGGTCTGTTTTGTTTTGGTTCGGGTTTGGGTCAGGTTAAATGGTTAGTATATTTTCTCCTTCGCCCGAAATCACCCCCTCTCCCCTTCAGATCAGAGAAACCCTAGCCCCCTCTCTCCTCTCTCAAACCCTAGGGTAGTTCTTGGTGATTAGGGGTGAAATCGGAGGATTTTTGGCGGGATTTTTAGTTTGCAGCAAAAGGAATCACTCCCCCTCAGATCCAGGAGCTCTTCATCACCTCAGAGGCGAGTAACATCTCACCCAACCTTGTCCCATTCTTTTTAAACGTTTTCAAATGGTTTTATTGAGATTTCTTTGGCCTAAAATGTATTTTGTGTACAAAGATTGGATTTTTATTGCATATAACATGAAGATATGCATTTTCAGTTTGATAAACAACCTACTAATGTTTTGTGAATTTAAAATCCAGATCTGAAATGTTTTATAAGAGATTTAATATGGGTTTTGTTTTAAAAAGGATTTTTAAAACATAAATACACATGTTTAGAGTTTTGTTTATATATTTGTACATGAAAGTTATGTTTCAGTTAGTTCATACATGTTAATATACGTATGGTACATGCTTGGGATTGATGGGGATGTATTTAAATCAGTTTTGGGGTGAAAAACAACCTGTGTAGAGTCTCTGCAGGCCATCGGTCGACTGATCAGTCGACCGACGGGCTAAAATTTCAGCGTCAGTCGACTGATCAGTCGACTGACGAGCTGTTTGTGTTTTCGCAGTTCCTCAGTCGACAGATCAGCCGACTGGTGAGCTGAGACTGTGTTGCCTGTGCGGTTTTGGTCGACACATGAGTCGACTGACGTCATCACTCGACACACCAGTCGACTGATGAAGTGTTTTACAGATTTTTGATCTGTTTGAGTTGTTCTTCAGGGTCGCCTCGATGACCTGACACTGGTTCACCATGTTAATGATTTATCTGTGCATGTGGGTTGACTTTTGACATAAGTTTAGACATGTACATTGGGATGCGTGCGAGTTTAGATTTGGTGTATCTTTCCGCATATACCTTACACAGTTACATAGTCCTCGTGTTGGACTATAATCCATAAAAGTCCTCGTGTTGGACTATAATCCACAAAAGTCCTCGTGTTGGACTATAATCCACTTCTGTCCTCGTGTTGGACATTTGCCACTTACTCCATGTGTTTGGAAACTACGGTACTTAGTTCCTGTATCGGACATATTTCTTAACCCTGTATACGACTTGCTCATAGGAGTTTATGACATGACACTTATGTAGACTATGCCATGATTACATGATGCTCGTGTAGGCTATGATATGACACGGTATTTATGCTCTGAGATTTTGTTGTATTTCTTTTATTATTGTTTCCGTACTAGGACCTCGGGTTTGGTGTTTAGGGATTTATAATTTGAGATACAAGGTATATACATGAGGGTTTGCTTGTTTGGATTATTTCTCTCGACGTACCTATGCTCGTGTTGTAAATTTTTAAATACTAAAATCCTCTTTAGTAAGATCAATGATTTTAGATTTATTATGTATTATCTGTATTTTCATATACAACGAGCCATGTTCCCTTGGGGTTGGTTGTGATGTTGCTCGCTAGCGCTTTGACGCTCGTTGTCCCTCCCCATTTCAGGTAACGAACCAGGAGCCCGGAGAGTCGCAGGTTGATGGCGACACACTTTAGTGTTTAGCTGTTAGTTATGCTTATGTTGGAGCTCCACTATAGATTTTGTTAGACATTTGAGAGTATTGTTTTAGAAGTTGTAAAGGCTGTGTGCCTTATTTTCTTCTTGTCAGATATTTGTATCTGAGACTTGTTGACTACTCCAGTTTATTTATTCAGACATTGACTATGTATTTCCATTTGTTGGATGATGAGATATTTATTTGATCACTATCATTTCATCAGCACTTCGTGTATTATCTTTTACTTGCTTTTGTACCTGCATCTGTTATTGATTCTACTAGATAGATGTTAATTGTGATGGTGAAACTTGTTGTTGCACGGTGTGATGCATGACAGGTTTGACATTTTTAGTTTTACTTTGAACTACAGCCTTGTGTGAGCCCAGGGGCGTCACAGTTGGTATCAGAGCTCTAGTTCCAGTATCCTTAGGATCATCCTGTGTCGAGTCGTGGAGCTAGGATAGAGTTTCTTAGGATTCATGTATAGAGTCCGCAAGGATTTCCTAGTATGAGTGAGGACGATATATGCGTATATCTCAAAAATTTGAGAAAATTTTTTTATGACAACTATTTTTGAATAAGTTTAAAGTGATTGTGCAAATACTATATGTTGTGAAAATTGTATTGTGATACGCTATTTATAAAGGTCTATTTTGACTCATGAACTTTTATTTTTCTTACCATCAGTGAGAGAGATGGCAGGACGTGGTAGACCTCGTACCAGGAGAGCTAGCCAGGCGGAGTCACAGCAGACTCTATTAGAGCAGCAGCCAGCTCAGCCCGAGCAGGAGCAGGCACCACCAGAGCCGCAGTAGGCTCCTCAGTACTTGGTGGATCTCATGGCTCCCCTTATTGCCAGGATGACAGCCATTGAGGAGTTGGTGACGACTCACTAGTATAATTAATTACAAAACAACTTGAATGAATTAGCTAGTTTCATTAAAACATCTTTTAATTAAACTAGTAATTAGAAGCAAGAACAAATTCCTCTATGAGTTAGATATGCATGTTAAGATTTAATTAGATGGAACCTTGTCTCTGATACCATGAAGGAAATTCATGCTAAATACATGCAAAATACGTAACGGAAGACTATATGTATAATTATGCTAAGCATGTAGAGAGCATGAAATACAAGATAAGACCATCCTAATTAAATCTAACATGATCCCTATATTAAAGAGAGCATACAAGGGTTATAAAGTCATACTTTTGAAGCGTGATTCGATGAAAGATCGAACAACCCCTAACTCTTGCTCCTTGTAGTAGTAAATCTCCTCGTAGTGGATCTCCAAGTCTTCAAGTGAGCTTGATAAAATCGGAGTCTTCTTGAGACACAAGGCAAGATATCCACCCCGGGGTACTAAAAAATCCTACTACTTCCTCTTACTCAAAGATTGCTAGAGTTTAGTAAGAGGTAGATATCTCTTCTTTTTCTTTTATGGAAAGCAACTATGAATAAACCATTTATTTTATTTTTCCATTAACCATGAAAGAAGAAAGAGAACTCATATTTATAGAGGAAGAATATGTCATGACATGAATGACTCATCCTATGAGTCACACCATGAGTCACAAAAACAATGATTCTCTTATGAGTCATGCAATGACTCATGTCATGAGTCATGTAATGAATCATGAAGAATCAAAACTATGTGCTAAAACCATGTTCCCAAACCATACCACCTTAATGACCCATCTCATGACTCATTAATCAAGGTATAATGAAGTGTGTATTTCATTAATGAAAATACCACATAAATACGGTATTTCATAATTTTCCAATCATTAATTAATAAGTCGTCATATGACCAAAAAGTCAAATGTTGACCAAAAGTCAACTGTTGACCAAAAGTCAACCGGTTGACTAAAAGTCAACCGGTTGACTAAAAGTCAACTTTATGGGAAAAATACTGAAATTCATTTCTTAAGCACATAGCATTCTGATTTTACCGATACATATAACCGTTTATGTGTATTCGGTGAAAATCATATATGCGTATCAATCATACGCATCACTCTATAAATTTATAGGATTCAAGTACGCGCTTGGTGTGACTCTAGGGCCCAACTTAAGAACTCGGCAGTGGGTCATTTCCACAAGTACAACAAAGGTGCTAGCTATACATGAAGACTACCCGGGTATAAGTTATGATAAATATCTGTAAGATGCTTACATAATTTTATCAGGACCACTCAGTGATAATGCCGTACAGTCCGGTCTCTTCATCAAACCATGTCAAACTATTAAGCCTAGGGTATGGAAAACTGTCAAACCCTAATTGCTCAATTAGTGTTTGTAGATATTAAACTCATAACCTATAAGATCAAACCGACACTCAGTTTATCTTATTTACCTCGGCCAAGGATTTTCAGGCTATAGTTATATCAAACAATCTTATGACATCAACCCCTATACTGGAAGAGACGAATCCCTTCTTGGCATCTCAATATCTACTTATGTCTCGGGATGTATCCAACAAGAACCGTTATGCACAATTCAATAAGAACTGTAGTTAGGTAAAAGTCTAAATACATCTTTACTGACATGTAAGATATTGCACTCATGCCTCAGGTCAAGAGAGTACTATATACTATATCACTTGAGAACTTCTATTTGACAGTTAAGTATAGTTACCAACTAGATGTTCTCAGTGAGTCGTTCAGTCAACCCATTCACTAATGAGTCACCTATATACTATATCTTGATGTGTCACATCAATGATCTAAGAGATGGATCATCGTCCTTCCAAAGAAGAAATAAAGTATACACTAGTCTTACCAAAGTGATGATATCCCATTTCAACACTTTATTGACTAGGAACATTTTAGAATATATGTTAGCGACAAATCAGATCTCTTCATTACGATCATATCCGAAATGTCTGATAGTCTAGTATCATTCTAAGGACTTTTTCTATATTAAAATACCAGATAAATCTGACCAAAATAGCATACTATTATTTTAAACAAGGATGTTATATTCATATAGGTCCTGTTACAATATACAATTATTGCCTGCAGGGCACCTATATCCAACATGCATTTCTCTATATCAAGGAAACGAACCAAACAGCCCCTTAACTGATGATTTGAATGATCTCCACTCCACGTGTTGCTTCCTGATTTTCCAACTAAAACCCATGTCAAGATTTCCCATCTAAGTAGGCTTTTTGTTTCCTAAAACATGAAATTAAATTCGAAATTCGTACAATCGCAGCAGAAAAAAAAAGATTTTATTTTTGTAATATACATTTACATCTAACGGCTTCCCCCACAAATCTCAACCGCTCAGATACAACGGCTATGTAAAGTGGCACCTTCGTAATTCCACCCAAAACCAAGCCCCTTTCTCCATTAAAAATCCACAGTACACTATTACTGTACCTCTCAAAAGAAGATAAATCTCCATCCATCGTCGGGAGCTGGCTCTCAATTAAAACTCACTCGTTCTTCTTTACACCTTTACCTTCTCCTCTTCTGGCTCTTCTCTCTGTCCTCGTTCTGCAAATTACGAAACAATCTTCTCGTTTTTTTGCAGTCCGGTCCGTTAAAAATTTCGAAATTTGTAGAGGATGTCCGTGCCGGCGTTTGGGGAGTGGGAGCAGCACAAGGACGGAGCGATCCCGGACTACTCTGTGGACTTCTCCAAGATCCGAGAGATCCGACGGCGCAACAAGAGCCACGTCAGCATCGGAGCCGACGAGGACCTCTTCCCCTCCGACGCCGGCTCCAATGCCAAGGCGGTGGAGGACGCTGACGTGGATGCGGATCCGGGCCGGGCGAGGGAGGTCAACCGCCCGATTCTGCAGCGCCCGACGCGGACTCGATCACCAACTGTAAGTAAATTTTGAAGGTTTTAGTCAATTAATTTAATGATGATTAGTGAATGACACGTCAGCATAGTTTAATGGCTGTAGCTTTCTCGCCCGACCAAGATCCTTTATTATGACATAAAAAGTCGTTGCAGTTTACTAAAGGCGGTTGTTTTCCTGTCCATAGATCCTCCAATATTTTTGTAATGATTACTACGCTTGTGCTCAAGGGGGGAGAAAACCAAATGATTTCCAAAATATTTAGAAATAATTGGTTAAGGGCCTGTTTGTTTGCACGGAAGTAATTATGAAGTAGCTTAAGTAAAAGAAATAGGGGCTACTTCTGCTCCTTCCAAGCAAAAAAATGTGTTTGGTTCTCTGAAAAACTTACTTCCAATACTTTCCTAAATGCTTATGTGGCGCCTACGTGTCATCCTTATTTCCAAAATATTTTTCCAATCCTCAATACTCAGAAATAGCTCGGAAGTAGTTGAAATGCATATTAGTTATGACATAAATAATTTTTTTATTAATATTTTCTTTATTAGTTACTTCTAACAACTTTTCATTGATAAAATTACTTCCTAATAATATTTCCAAATGTTATCCAAACAAAAAAAGTAAATGAAGAGGAAGAAGTTTACTTCCAAAAAATATATGAAATAAACAAAAAAATACTATTTTCGCTACTTCCTACTTCATAGCTTTGAAAGTTACTTTTATAACCTACTTCTTACTTCTAATACTTCCATTATCCAAACGAGCTCTAATTGCAGTTTAAAAGCCCAAAGTTTCACTTTTTTAAACTTCAAACAATTTGAAATTTTATTTAACAATTTGATGCTCCAAAGTGCTAGAAAAGTGGAATTAATTTTGTTCGAAAATATCAATATAGAAAAGTGAGCGAGAAACCATTTTCGTACGAAACTTCAGTATCTTGAGTTTGGGGAAAGTGAGAACAAAAGTATGGTGATTTGGGGTATCAAACTTTCAAAATAATCTTAATCTGAAAGCTTTAGGGTATGAACTTGTGAAATTAGAAATTCAAGATATCAAAGTTAAAAAAAGAGTGAAACTTTAGGGTTGTAAAGTGCAAATACTTAAAGAAACTGGAAAAGATTAGCAATAAATATGCAAGAGGATACTAACTATTACCATCTTTAGCGAAATGCCACAGCAGAAAGTTGATGGGTTGTGAATAGAATCAAATGATTCTCATTTTCAACTGGAGTTAAGTCAAACTCTTGCTAGAAATCGGTCAAAACGTGGAAATACAGTTGCCAACGTCAACGGTATCATGCTTAAATTCTAACTTTTCCCTAAAGTTATAATATTGTGGATAATCCAAGTTTCATGGGAAGATGACGTTACATTTGTACATCTTCAAAATCTTTAAGCTTTTTCTAAAGCCTCAAGGCAAAGATATTTATAAAGTTCGTTAAGGATTCAGAAGTCTTTGACAATCTAGCATTAGAAAGCATGCATCACACTTTCTCTAACAGTATCATGTTCATTTTCCAACAGCTTCTTTTTCTTGTGGAATCTACCTAACTGTATGATATCCTGAGATGCTCCTATCTTAACGGAACTCTTCAAATTGATTTGCACTGAACTCCGTATTGCTGTAGTAACTTGAGATGCTTACATTTACAGAACTCCTCAAATTCATTTGCACTTAGGGGGCGTTTGTTTGCATGCAAGTGAAAGATGAAAGTGAGAAAGTTACTTTCATTTAACAATTAAGGTGTTTGTTTTTATGTAAGTGGTTATGAAAGTGAGATGTAAGAAAGTTGCCACATAAGATTTAATGCAATTTTAAATTCCCCTAAAAAAATGGTGAAGTCACATGAAAGTGACAAAAAGGTAACTAATTTAATTAAATGATTTTAATTATATTTTCTAATTAATCTTATTTTGTCACGTCATCTTCACATTGTACTTTCGATAATAATTTAATTTTTCAAACAAACACTGTATTTCACTTGCGTGCTGACATGGATGTAAAAGTCATTTGAAAAAAAAATAACTTACATATTTTAAATTCACTTTCAGATTGTCAAACACCCCCTTAACTCTGATTTGTTGTGGAATCTAACTGTATGGTAGTTTGAGATGCCCTTATTACGAAACTCTACAAATTCTCCATCTAAAACATCCACTTTGTTTGTAGCTTTTTAAGACATCACTTTTTTTGCCTTCATAATGTATAGCTATATCTGATACGAGTCGCTGAGCGAGCACCCTTGAACGCGGAATTATCAAGAGTGAGTTGTGAAGAAGACAATAGATAACACACAAAGAATTGAGTTAGGCAAATGAAAATACTTTTTCTAGATTATGAGTATAAAAGATTACAAATCCCTCTCTCACAATCTCTCTAGATCAAAGAATAATCTCCTTAATCTCGTTTCTTGAATACTATCTGGTTAGCCCCGTCCAAAAAACCCTAGAAAAGTCGTATTTCAATATATATCAAAACAAAAATCTAAAACGAACAGGAAACTGAAAGCCAGACCCAGCCCGACTCGGGGTCGACCGCAGAACCCATCGCGATCAACCTTAGCAATCGACCGAAACATAAAATCGACTACGGGGTTTGGCGGTCGACCGCCGAGTTCGTCGCGGTCGACCGCGAAAAGTCCAGAGAATTTCTCTGAGCTGTGCACATTCGCGGTCGACTATGGCGTCAAGTGCGGTCGACCGCTGGGAGTTTAAAATGTTTCCTATAATTTTTCCTGTAAGCTTCGTCTTTGTCGTCTTCAACGACTTCGTCCACTTCTCTATTCTCAAGATACTATGAGAATCATCTATCCTCATGCTTCATGAGGATCGCTAAGCTCCCGAAACAAGGAAGAAGATACACCCATATCACGGCTCTCCCCTTTAGGAACTTGAAGTCCCGTTCAAGTTAGAATTATAGTTGAAGGAACTCGCGAGCCCCTACTTCTCTATTGAGCTACCTGGCTTTGCTACGAACCTGACCTTGACGTCCGATAAAAAACGACTCATTTGTCCCACGTCTCGTTGTAGTCACTTTTTATTCTAAAATGCAATCTTCTTTGAGCGGTTCTTCTCTATCAAACCACAAGTCGTTAACATATGGTAAGATCATCTTGTCATCACTTTCATCATCTAACAATGGAGGCTCCAACAATTTTAAATACTCTACGTTGATCACCGAATACATGCCTAGGTAAGGTGGCAAATCCAGCTTGAAGGTGTTGTCACCTATTTGATTAAGAATCTAAAAACCATATCTTATAGGCTTCAACTTCTTCCCTTCTCCTTTTAGTTGCTCCTTACTCAACTTCAATCATATCATATCATCTTTACCAAAATTACAAGGAACTCGATGTCGATCATGTTTCACATTGTACTTAGTCTGTGATTTCTTCAACTGAGTTTTCACCGTGGCATGAATATGTGCAATCTTCTCCAGAAATCGCTGAGCTCGTTGTCTTTCACTCCTTTCCTTACCGTCAGCCGTAGCTTTACTAGAAAACACGAGATCGAACAGACTCGAAGGTAAAAACCCATAAGAAGTCTCAAACGGTGACTTCCCTGAAGATCCATGAATAATCCGATTAAATTCAAACTGAAGATATGGTAAGCTTTCATCCTAAGTCTTGGTATTGCTCGGAATTATATCCCCTCAACATGTATACCATAGTCGGATTCACTACCTTTGTTTGTCCGTCGGTTTGTGGATGAAATGTCGTGTTCTTCTTCAATCTAGTGCCCATCAAACTCCACAAAGAATCCTAAAAGTGCCCGAGAAACCGACTATCTCGATCCGAAATAATCGTATTCGATAACCCAAAGTGCTTCTACACATGCTCAAAGAATAATTGTGTTGCACCCGCTCCCGTCACGGTCTTCTTACAAGGAATCAAGATCACCATCTTGCTGAACCGGTCCATCACAACGAACAAATAATCATGTCCATGCTTGATCGTCGGTAGTCTTGCTAAGAAATCCATAGAAATACTCTTCCACGGTCTCGAAGGTATCGACAATGGTAGATACAATCCTCATTTCCTATTAGAAGGCTTCGATATGCAATATAGTTTACACCCTCCAATATACTTAGTGACGTCCTCTAATATTTTTGTCCAGAAGACATGACGTCGTAGATTAAGAAGCGTCTTCTGAATCCCAAAATGACCTTGTACACGTGATGTATGTGCTTTTCGAATCCACTGCAATCGGTTGCCATCCTCTGGAATACAAAGCGACGTCCCGCGATACAACAAACCATCTTCATCAATCTCATACTCCCCCTTCGACCAGCCTTCGCCTGCTCGAACACACTGCTGAAGTCTCTGCTGGATGTGTACATCTGTACATACTCCAAAGGAATCAAGGGTTGAATGCACGTCGCCACCAAGAGAGCCCTCACGGGCGAGCGAGATAACATATCTGCTAACTTGTTCGTCGTCCCCTTCTTGTACCTAATGATGATGTTGAACACCATCAAATAGGATATCCACTTAATGTGTCGTGTCTGCTGCAGCTTAGTCTTGGCATGTAAAAATTCCTATGGTTTGTGATCTGAGTGCACAACCACCTCCTTTCCTAATAAATACACCCGTCAATGCTTAATTGCCTGATAAAGTACATAAAACTCCTTGTTGTAGGTAGGATAGTTCTAAATAGCACCCATGAACATCTTTGAATGGTACTTCACCAGCTTACCATCCTGCATCAACATAACGCCCATAGCATAACTAGAAGCATCGGTCTCTATCTCGAAGGTCCTCTACAAATTCGGCAATGTCAACACCGGTGCCTCCAAGATTTTCCTCTTTAGTAACTGAAAAGCTTCCTCATGCATCCTCCCCCACTCAAACTGAACCTTCGCCTTCGTAAAGCCATGCAAATGTGCCGCTTAAGTTGAAAAATACCGAATGAACTTGCATAAATACTGACAAACTCCCATGAAGCTTCTCACCTCAGTCACTGTCCTAGGTGTCGGTCACTTCGTGATCACCGCCATCTTACTTGGATCTATCCTCCGCTGATCCTTTCCCATGATGAAACCGAGATATACCAACTCATTCTTTTCAAATTCGTACTTCTTCCCATTGAGTTTTAGCTATCCGTTCTGCAGCACGTCAAACACCTTCTCGATATGAACAAGAT
The DNA here is from genome assembly GCA_022839385.1 of Asparagus kiusianus. Taxonomy (NCBI): domain Eukaryota; kingdom Viridiplantae; phylum Streptophyta; class Magnoliopsida; order Asparagales; family Asparagaceae; genus Asparagus; species Asparagus kiusianus. Next base: position 353,794 of record BQKN01000450.1, on the reverse strand, counting down.
GCTCGTCCTATGTCCTACTGTATACCAAGATATCATCGAGGTAAACTATCACAAAATCCTCTATAAAAGATCGTAACAAATCATTCATGAGTCTCATAAAGGTAGCCGGAGCGTTGCACAATCCAAACAGCATCACCACCACTCGAACAGGCCTTGTTTGATCTTGAACGCAGTCTTCCAAGTATCATCCTCCCGAATCATCACCTGATGATAACCAGACTTCAAATCCAACTTCGTGAAGAACCTCGCTCCCTCCAATTGGTCCATAAAATCATCAATCCTAGGTAATGGGTAGCGATTCTTGATGGTTATCTTGTTGAGCGTCAGGTAATCCACGCACATGCGTCAGTCTCCATCCTTTTTGGACACTAATAATACTGAAGACCCGCAAGGTGAACAACTCGGCACAATCACTCCTATCTTCAAAAGCTCCTGAACCTGCCACTTGATCTTCTCAGACTCCTGTACAGATGTGCGGTGTAGACCTATATTCGGTAAGAAACTCTTGCCGATCAACATAATCTCGTGTTACACACCCCGTCGTGATGGTAATCCCATGATTTTCGAAAATAAGTCCGCGTACTTGGCCTTCAACTTATCAAGATCTCTCTCCTGAAGCTTGCTCAAGGTCGTCAAGCACACCTTACTTAGCTGCTCCTCATAAGATTTAATGAATAGTAATATAAACTTCTTACTCGCATTCACTAGCCTCTTCTTCTGTGTCATCGTCACCAAACTCATCTCATGTGGAAGAGATGCCGAACGAAATATGAATTGTTCGCTATCCTTGGTGAACATATACTTCTGGGACCGTCTATCGTAGATCATATACTTATCCCATAAATAAGAATTGTCCAATATCACTTGGCAAACATCCAACAAAACGATGTCGTATGCGACCTCGTCAATATACGACACGTGGAGTGCAAATCTGAAAGTATATTGGTTGATCATACTCAATCCCGTCTCCTTCTAAATCCATCCTAAATGATAGGGTTTCGGATGTTTGATCGCAATCCCAGCTTCTGAACCAAGGGCCTGGATATCAAATTCTTCTGGCTCCCTGGATCCACTATGGCATCAACTAAGCTGGTCTTGACCTGCAACTTCAAAATAAAGAGTTGCTCCATCGGGTCTTCGTTCTTTATCGTGGCCTGCTTCCCCGTCATAAGGTTGAGACTACTATTAAATTCTGTCATCCCGGGAACTTCCTTCGGACTCTGTGCTACCACGTATGCTTTCTTCTTCTTTTTTTCTTCAACCCCTTTGGCTTCAGATGAGGGTACTTCTCCCAACAACGATCAACTACGTGTCTTGTCTGTTTACAATGATTACATGTTAATTCTGTCTTCCCTGAATCACCCTTCTTCTTCCCTTCCTTAGGTTGAGAGCCACTAGACTTGCGTCCTGTCTGTTTGGAGTCCCCTTTCGTCTCATTGCCCTTTTTTTGTCTAACCTTAATGGTAATAGCCTTCACACTCGCTTCTGCAATAGACTCTACTGTAACAGCTTCATCTTTTTTCAGATATATTCATTCAGACCCGCCATATACTTCATAAAAATGGAATACTCCTTTGTCGTAATGTTGAGGATCATCGTCTGCTATTGGAATTCTATCGTATATTCATGAACGGTCTGGTTGAATCTTTAGCGTAATCCGTACCACTTATACCAACGCTCCTTAAGGAACCTCACCAGATAGAACTGTTTTCTCAGTAGCTCCTTCAATTTGTTCCACGACACCGTCTTTCTTTCCTGTTTATAATAGGATTTCTACCATGTCAATGCATACCCTGAAAGCTTTAAAGTCGCGAACACGAGTTTCTCCTTGGATGAATATCCGTAAAGGGTAAAATATGTCTCCATCCGCTCGATCCAATCATCGAGCCTCTCGACATTGATACTCCCATCATAACCATGAATCTTCACCTTGAAGTCTATTTTTAAATTCTGGTAAGAATCCTTATCCCCTTGATGTAGAACAGTATTGACAATTTCAGCCTCCTCTTCAGAATCAGGTTCCTCGCCTTTCCCATCGGACTCTACAAGTTTCTTCTTGCCATTTGAAGAAGATTTTTCCTTTTTGTCCTTTCTTTGGTAAAGATTAATGATGTGTGTGAGTGTTGAACTCATTGTCTCTATTTGTTTCTTCAATGCATTAAGTTTCGCTGAACTATCCCCTTCAGTCATCTTCTTCTTCTTTAATCTCTGAACTCCTTTCAAAGAAATAAGGATCTCGCTTAGCTTCTTGTATTACGAGCGAGTAAGTATTATACACATGATCCCTTCTTCACAGGATCTAATCACTCTGATACCAACTTAATACGAGTCACCGAGCAAGCACCATTGATCACGGAATTATCAAGAGTGGGTTATGAAGAAGACAATAGAAAACACATAAAAAATTGAGTTGGCGAAGGAAAATACCTTCTCCTCTAGATTATGAGTATAAAAGATTACAAATCCCTCTCTCACAATCTCTCTAGATCAAATAATCTCCTTAATCTCGTTTCTTGAATACAATCTGGTTAGCCCCGTCTAAAAACCCTAGAAAAATCGTGTTTCAATATATATCAAAACATAAACCTAAAACGAACAGGAACTGAAAGCAAGGCCCAGCCCGACTCGCGGTCGATCTCAGAACCCATCGCGGTCGACCGTGGCAATCGACCCAAACATAAAATCGACTTCAGGGTTTGGCGGTCGATCGCTGAGTTCGTTGCAGTCGACCGCGAAAAGTCCAGAGACATTCCCTGAGCTGTGCACGTTGGCGGTCGATCGTGGCGTCAAGTGCCGACGACCGCTGGGAGTTCAAAATGTTTCCTACAGTTTTTTCTATAAGCTTCGTCTTTGCCGGCTTCAACGACATCTTTCACATCTCTATTCTCAAGATATCATGAGAATCATCTATCCTCAAGCTTCCATGAGGATCGTTAAGCTCCCGAAGCAAGGAAGAAGATACAGCCGTACAATATCATTCTAGAACAGTCACCAATCAAAGAAATTGTTGAGCTTCCTCATCTGATAGAACATGATAAGGGCTCCAGACTTTGCATAGATGTAGGCAAGTATCGCCATTGTTCTATGCATTGTTTTACAAAATTGAGTTTGACGTTGTTCGCTAAAGATTCAATACTCACAAAACTCAGGCTGTGCTTTCTTGTGGCCTTCAAGCAAACGTTACTTGTGTTCATGTGCCCAATTGACATATGCTACAACATAGTCGTTCCGGCTTCACTTCTTTATAGATGTAATGCTGGAGAACCAATTTTTATTTTTCTCTACAGAATATACATCATCTTTCCTTGACGTTTTTCAATGCAAGGAATGCGTCCTTCGAAATCCAAACTGCTCTTCGTTGATTACCATCATGTAACATGTGAAATTCATAATACCAAAAGAAATCAGATTCTTGCTCATATGTGGAATATGTAAAACATCTATAATGTCCTAATCAGGTCGTCATGCATTCTTATTTTGATAGTGTGAGTACCGATTCCCTTATGGGTGTGGTTCCCCCTCAAAATGTTACCACCATCAAATTTATCATACGACAAAAAGTAATCCCTTTTTGGGAACATTATAATAAGAGTGGCTGAATTTTAAACCCAATCTTCTACATGACGCGTGTGATCGTTGAGAGGACCACATCGATATTATTAGATGACTTCAACGACACTAGCAATAGAGGACTCGTCATTGAGAGGACCACATCGATATTATTAGATGACTTCAATAACACTAGCAATAGAGGACTCGTCAGCTTTGCATGTTTGTTTAGTTTGTCTATTTTGGACAATTAAACTTTATATACACAACTTCCTTGTAGTAGTAGCATAAAATCACCCATCCTAAGTTCGCGATTTCAATCTGAACTTATCTTTCTTGGGTTTGTCTTGCCTTTTCTCTTCCTCCGGTTTGGAACTTGTAGTGTAGGCACATGGGCTTATGGACTGGACAAAAGTTGAGCCATTAGGTAATAATCACCCAAACCTAATGTGAAGACTGGCCTCAATCTTTCCTATCATGCTAATGAGAGAACCAAGTGGACTCAGTGAACAAGGAGAACAAAAGTGAAGCTGAAAGAACTAAGGAGAACCAGTTGAAGAGAATAGTCGAAGACACAGTGGGTCTTGGCAAGAACTTTGAGGACGTCACTAAAGAAGATTATGTTAATCTCAATCGTAGAGCGAGCTAGCATTTCGAGGGAGATCTCGAGATGAGATCTCAGAATTTTAGAGGTTGCTATGGAGAATCTCGCCATTCAAGAAGATGAGATCTCGATTGAGAGACAAGAGGTGAACAGCATCGAAGATGTCTTTGGTGTCGGCGAACAGGGGTAGGTCGAACAAAGCTCACTTCATACGTCAACAACATTGTTTGTAGGTGGCGGCTAATAGGGGTTGTGATAGCGCTTTGGTGGCTATGAAAAGGTGGTAAAGTTGGGGTTTTAAAGAGATGTTAATGGATAGTTGAGATATGGGGAAGGGTTGAATGAAGATTCTGATACTAGGGGTTGAATGAAGATTCTGATACTACGTTAGAGTAGTGTAGAACTGGAGTTTTTCTCATTATTTTGATAAGGTAAAATAAGATAATTGATATTTGAGGAGGGTTTGACTGAAGAGATCTTATACGATTTTAGAGTGGTGTAGAAAGAGTTTTTCTCATTATCTTGATAGGATAAAATATACTATATGTGTACAAGTAGAAAACAAGTAGGTGTGAGATGGTAAATACAAGTATATAAGAAGTAAATACAAGTAGTGGAGAGGTAAGTTGGTGGAGAGTGTAATATAATTTATACCCCCTGCGAAACTCACGGCGGATCAAAAATCAATAGTTTAGAGAAGAATTAACATAATTGAGGAATAAATTGTGTTAGTAAAGTAATCTGCAACTTAATCTTTGGAAGAGGCATAGAATAGAATAATCTGACAAGCAACATGCTCTGACGTACTACACCTCAATATGTTTGGTGAGTTCATGTAACACTGAATTCATAGAAATAGAGATGGCAATCAAATTATTACAGTGTAGTGTGATGGGGGAATAATAGAGACTAATATCTCGCAAAAGTGTGCTGAGTATTTGTCAATACACAAACTATTCTTTAACTTCTCAATTTCTTATTCTAACCTCAGTTTTCTATTCGTCGTGAGTTTGAAAGGGCGATGTTAAGATATATTACGCCCTCCCATCTACTTACCTCTCACCTATTGATATTTACCTCTTACATACTTCTCATTTAATTGTAGTAACAATGTCACACCTACTAGTTTTCTACTTGTTTTACACCGCTCTAATTGATGGTGAAGAGCATAGCGAATTAGAGAGGCATATTTATTGTCTATTTTAACTTTGTTAGAAAAAAGTATTAGTTTAGTCCCACATTGCTTGTGAGACTAACTTGTAATTAGTCCATCATTATAAATAATAAAGTATAGAGTGAGAGGAGTGATCTCTCCAATAATCTCTTTTCTCTTTAAATATCAACATGGTATCAGAGTGAGGTTCCTAACCCTAACCCTAATTCCTAAACCCTTGCCGCCAAAACAACCTTAACCCTAAACCCTAATCCCTCTTTTAACCCTAACCTTAACCTTAATCCCTTATCCGACTCCTCCCTCTCTCCTCCAGATCCAACTCTTCCTGATCCTACTCCTCCCTCTCTCCTTCAGATCCGACCTCTCGCTCTTCTAGCAACCATGTTCCTTCTCCTAAACCCAAAACCCTAATTTTTGTCACTGCCTGCTTCGTCCGCCACCATTGCCGCTTGCTTTGTTCGTCGCCACTTGTGTCCTTGACAACTTGGATATCTTATCTTGCTCGGTGTTTCTTCGAGTTCAAACTTGGATTTGATCTTAAGAAGAGTATTTATCTTACCTTACTAAGATATTTACTTTAGTTCTTGTTTCCACATCGAAACATCAACTTCAAATATTTTTCACGTCCGACTCGGATCGTTGAATTGGTGGTCCACGGAGGAAACTCCAGATCCGCTTCACCGATTCGATCTTCCTCGACAACTCTCGCCCACCGTTGATGATCGTCGCCGCCATGTTCCTTTGTTTTCGGATCTGACTTAGATCTGTGAATTGTTCTCCAAAATAAAAATAAATAAAATAATAAAATAAAATAAAAAATTACCCTTCTGATTCTTAAACTTTAACCTTTAGGTTTCATGTTAACCTTCCGGTTTCATGTTAACCTTCGGGTTCTTGTATTTTAACCTTCAGATTATTATATATTAACCTTCAGGTTCTTGCATTGTTAACATTCGGGTTCTTGGACTTGTTTAGCCTACTGGCTAATTCAAGGATTATTATCTTAAACTTAGACTTGCTTTGATTGTGAAGTACAACTTGTGGAGGATATCATCTTGATCTTTACTTGTCTTTTTCATGATGGTAGGATCTGAGGAACTTAAGAATTCCGAGTTAACTGTCCAGATAAAAATTTCAGAGATATTTTCTAGTAGAATCACTGACCGAAAACTTAACGGAATTAACTATTTCCATTGGAAGCGTGTTATTGAAATCTACTTGACAGGCCGAGGCAAAACTGGCTATTTGTTGACGAACCCTCCTACTCCGACACCCGAGTCTTGGACATTAGATAATAGTGTCCTCTTATATCAGATTCTTAATACTATAGAACCAAAAATTCAAGATTTAGTCCTTCATTGTATGACAATGAAGGAACTTTGGTATTTCTTACAAGATCTCTATAGGGGTAGCAGTAATATTAATCAAGCATATGAAGTTATTCAAGAGTTTTTTCGTAAGAAACATGATGGTAAACCCATAGATGATCATTTTGGTGAGTTCAATCGTCTGGTTGAGGAACTTCGTCAGATTTTTCCTATTATTGGGGATATAAAACAGATGCAAAACCAATAGAACAAACTTATGGTACTCATCTACTTGGGTATCCTAGATTCTATTTACTCCTCTGCTCGACCACAAATCATGAGGAGCTTCGCCATTGGTTCTCTGACTAAGAATTATCACTTTCTGAAGAACGCTCTCCCTGTACAGTCACCAAAATCAATTGCGGATCGCTCTACGCTTGCCACTTAGAGTTAGCAGTTTTATGGACGAGAGGGTCATAATGGTGGTCCTGGAAAGGGTAGAGGAAACTTTGAAGGAAGAGGAGGTTACCACACTGATCGTTCTGAGGGCTGAGGTGGTCAACAAGGTGACCGAGGAGGTCCATCCCAAGACGGACATGCTCATGGTAGTGACTCAATGATAATAAAGCAGCAATTCACATTGCTGAGAATCCCGTGATTCATGAGAGAACCAAGCACATCGAAGTCGACTGTCATGTAGTTCGCAAGAAGCTCGAGGATAAAATCATCACGACAAAACATGTATCGACAGTAGATCAGTTGGCAGACATCCTTACAAAACTACTTGGTTGAACACGGATTGATTTTATTTGTGACAAGCTAGGCATGCATGATATATATGCTCCAGCTTGAAAGGGAGTGTTAGAAGAGAGAAGAAAAGAGTATTAGTTTAGTCTCACATTGCTTGTAAGACTAACTTGTAATTAGTCCATTACAATAAATAGTAAAGTATAGAGTGAGGGGAGTGATCTCTCCAATAATCTCTTTTCTCTCCAAATATCAACAAACTTCATTGTTCTTCAATCTATCAGAATAATGTTTAAATCATAGAGATATTTTACCACACTGATCGTTCTGAGGGCTGAGGTGGTCAACAAGGTGACCGAGGAGGTCCATCCCAAGACGGACATGCTCATGGTAGTGACTCAATGATAATAAAGCAGCAATTCACATTGCTGAGAATCCCGTGATTCATGAGAGAACCAAGCACATCGAAGTCGACTGTTATGTAGTTCGCAAGAAGCTCGAGGATAAAATCATCATGACAAAACATGTATCGACAGTAGATCAGTTGGCAGACATCCTTACAAAACTACTTGGTTGAACACGGATTGATTTTATTTGTGACAAGCTAGGCATGCATGATATATATGCTCCAGCTTGAAAGGGAGTGTTAGAAGAGAGAAGAAAAGAGTATTAGTTTAGTCTCACATTGCTTGTAAGACTAACTTGTAATTAGTCCATTACAATAAATAGTAAAGTATAGAGTGAGGGGAGTGATCTCTCCAATAATCTCTTTTCTCTCCAAATATCAACAAACTTCATTGTTCTTCAATCTATCAGAATAATGTTTAAATCATAGAGATATTTTTTAGGAGCATATCTTTCATCATGTGAAGTGACGACAAACATTGCTTTAGATGAGGGACGAATATGAATAGATGCTTGTGGGAGCACTTGCCTTCATGCAATTTTTAATTTTACTATAAGATGCACAACTTTGTATATGTGCCCCCATGGAACTTTAGTAGGTGCCTCCAAAGCCAACAAAAGATGAGATCATGACTAGAACAACTACGAGGAAATATTGTTAGAATCTAATATTGTTGGTCTCGCTAATGAAAATGATCATTTATTAACATCAAAAAATCATGAAAACAATTATGTTTGTACTTGAGTTCTGTGCATTTATTGTATAAATATGCTTTTCTCTTGGTAGAATTTATAGGCCAAATATAAAAAAAACTCCCTTAGCTTTGGATGAGTATCAAATAACTCCATAGCTTTTAATATATTAAAAACACCCACCTTGACTAAAGGGATTATCAGAAAGCTCCTTTTAACTTTTAAGATTTTATCAGAAAACCCCTTCTAGCTTATAGATTTTATCAGAAAACATCCCTAAAACTCTCAAAAGTTAGAGGAGGTTTCTGATAACCCCATGTACTTAAGGTGGTTTTTGATATTTTCAAAGTTATTAGGGTTTACCTGATAATCGTCCAAAGGTAAGGGGGTTTTCTGATATTTAGTCAAACCTATATGATGTAAGCTATTAAGTCATTTGTATAATTACATATGTGCCTCTATAGGAATTTTTTTTTTGGATCCATCCCTGTTTCAGACACAACTTTTTATTAGAGACTTTATCATTCTCTAACTTGTCACAACTTGTTATAGTGTCTGCTATAGCTTTGTAAAGGATTTCATAAATGAGGGACATTTGGATAGCGTGCCTTTATCTCATTATCTTGGAACCGCTCTTTTATCATCCATGCTAGTTTCTTTGCTTGACATCAGCATCCATAGCCCTTGTTTCTTAAACAAGGCATGCATCTTGTTCACTAGAGACTGAAGTTGTTGTTGCAGATGAATTTGTCAATTTTAATGTTCTTCGATGTAATTATGATCTCGGTTAAATGAACCTTCGGTTTTGATACCAATTTGCTACGAAAAGCACAGATTGAGACTAAAACCTAGTATAAAACATGAGACCAAAACCTAGTATAAAAGAACCATCAAAAACACACAAATCTAGTAATAAGGCAGAGCAAGTCGTGTGCCCCCAACTAGCAGCTGAAGATCCTTCTTATCATTTAAAAAATAGAATAGAGTGAACAAAGATAAGACCTCAAACTCTCTCAATGTGTGAACAGGGGTGTTCATGTGGGGGCCACCTCTACGTGTGCGTGAGGAGCCTTGCCCAATTCCAGCGGGTAAATGCCAAGGCCCATTTATTAGGCTTATAACCGCATCAATCTCCTATAAATAGCAATGATCTCTAGGGTTTTGTATGGGAAAAAGCAGCAGGTTTAAAAAAAAAGGCAGAGAAGAAAAAGAGAGTCTGCGGCTGTTTTTGAGGGTTTTTTAGAGGAGAAAAAGGAGAGTTTTTTCAGATCTAAAAGAGAGATCTTGAGAGGAGAGAAAAAGAGAGATTCTACAAAAGAGAGGTTAATTTCTTTTGGGTAAAAATTAGATCTTTTTTTTCTTTGAGACGAGCTTGTGGATTGTACAAGTCGTCGGTGTTCTTCTCATAGTGGAATCTCCCCTCACCCCTTCCGTGGACGTAGGCAAGTTTGCCGAACCACGTAAATCTCGTGTATTTATTGTTTTCTGGGTTGTTGGCTATTGCTTGTAAGTTCCCTCAATATTCGGTCATAGAGCTGATGAGAGGAAGAGTGTATATTTCACTTTGATGAAATATATCACTTTCAATTCTTATTTCCTTTGAGAAATAAGAATTTTATTATCTATTCTCATTTCCTTTGAGAAACAAGAATATAGAGGTTGACTTGTGCTTTTGTGACAACAAAAGCCATGGCTCTCTCTCAGGTGATATCGCTTCCGTGGCGGTGGGCGTGACTCTGCGCCCAACAATTAGTATCAGAGCGGTTATTCAGATTGGGAGTGGTGTAGCTTCTGATTTGAGGTGGTGCTCGGTAATTTTCTGAGAGGAGCGGTTTATTAATACAAGCAGAGAATGACGTCAACAAGTAAAATAGTTAAAGTGGGAAAATACGAGATTGAAAAATTCAATGGGAAGAATGATTTTTCCTATTGGAGGATGCAGATGAAGAACTCATTAATTTCGCAGAAATTGCACAAAGCTTTAACGGGAAAAGAGAAGAAGCACAAGGATATGTCTGATGAGGATTGGGAGGAGTTGGATCTGGAAGCACGGGCGTTGATTATCCTTTGCCTTGAAAGGGATGTAGCTTTCTTGGTAGATGGAGAGGAAACGGCTGCGGGCGTGTGGTCGAAGTTAGAAAGCACATTCATGACGAAGAGTCTAACGAACCGAATCTATTTGAAATCCAAATTGTATACTTGCAAGATGGAGGAGGGCTCATCAATCCGGGAATACATCAACAAGTTCGATAGGATAATATCGGATTTGAAGGACATCGATGTGACTGTAGAAGACGAGGATCAGACGCTTCTACTACTTCTATCTCTGCCGAAGTCTTATGAGAACCTGGTGCAAACACTGATGCTTGTGGGAGACAATTTGACGATGAATGAGACTAGAACGGCGCTTCTAGCGGATGACCTTCGGAAGATTGCAACCAGTGACATGACTACTGGTGGTAACAAAGAACAAGCGCAGGGATTGTTTGCTAGAGGAAGGAGCAATGAGCGAGGAAAAGGCAAGGGAGGAAAGTCTAGATCTAAATCGAGACCTCTTGCGGGAAGAGCGTGCTTCAAATACGGTGAAGTTGGGCATTTTAAGGTCGACTGTCCTAACAAGAGAGTAGGTGGGAAAAAGAACAACAACAAGACCGAGAGAAGAGAAGGCAAGGAAGAGGCGAGTTACGCCTCAGAGGAAGGGAGCGATAAGGAATGCTATATCGTCACGGGTGACGAGGATACCTCCGGGAAGTGGATACTTAATTCCGGTTGCTCTTATCACATGTGTCCAAATAGGAAGTGGTTTACTACCTACGGGAGCATTAATGGTGAAACCGTATTGATGGGGAACAACCATGCTTGTAAAACAGTGGGGCTAGGTGATATCAAGATCAAGATGCATGATGGAGTGGTTCGAACCTTGACGGATGTAAGGCACGTTCCCGACTTGCGGAAGAATCTTATTTCAGTTGGTGCTTTGGACTCCGGGGGTTACAAGATTGTAACAGAGAACGGAGTGAAAAGGGTTGTTCGAGGTTCCCTAACAGTGATGAAGGGTGTTTGTCACGGTAATTTATACTCTCTCGGGTACGACGGTGACGGGAGATGCAGCAGTTGGAACTGAAGGAAGTGGTGGAGACCCATGTGAGCACACACGGTTATGGCATAGGCGGCTTGGGCACATATCAGAGAAGGGTCTAGTTCTGCTTGGTAAGGAGGGTTTGCTGAAGAATCTGAAGAAACCTTGCATGGATTTTTGTGAGGATTGTGTGTATGGAAAGGCGCACAGGGTCTAATTCTTAAAAAGCAATCACAAGAGCAGAGATATACTAGATTATGTGCACACGGATGTTTGGAGTCCGGCTCAGATAATTTCCAAGGGTGGTTCCAGGTATTTTGTCTCGTTCATAGACGATTATTCTAGGTATGCTTGGATTTATTTTCTTAAGCATAAGAATGAGGTATTTGAGACATTTAAGAAGTGAAAAGCAATGGTTGAGAACAGGACAGGTAAGAAATTAAAGACACTGAGATCTGACAACGGTACAGAGTATACAGAAGGTGCTTTCAAGGAGTTCTGTGATCAGGAGGGCATTGTTCGACACTGGACAGTCAGGTCAACACCACAGCAGAACGGGGTCGCGGAGAGACTGAACCGAACATTGCGGGAGAAGGCAATGAGTATGCGATCCTATGCTAGATTGGGCAACGAATGGTGGGCAGAAGCGGTGGCTACAGCATGTTACATTGTGAATCGTTCTCCACATTCGACATTGGATGGTGATACACCCTATAGGGTATGGTCAGGGGAACATGCAGATTATGAGAGGCTCAGAATTTTCGGATGTACCGCCTATTATCACGTCAACGAGGGAAAGCTTGACGCGAGGGCCAAGAAGGCGATATTCTTGGGGTATGCGAAGGGCGTAAAAGGCTACCGCCTTTGGTGTACAGAAGATTCTAAGTTCGTGATCAGCAGGGACGTTACCTTTGATGAAAAATCCATGATTGCTAGGGCGCCCAAGGATGATGATGTTGGGACTGTTGGGACTTCAAAGTTTCAGGTTATTGAGATAGAACCTAAAGACCAACCAGGTTCTAGTCATGTTCAAGTGGAAAATCAGGTAGATGATGAGCTTGAGCAGGAGAAGGTTCAGCAGGAGAATACACATGCACTACAACAACAGCAGCTCGAGGATACTTTGGCTTCCACTAGGCCAAAGCGAGCATACAAGCAGATACATAAGCTGGGGGCTGATCAACCCCTGAAGCACTATGGGCAGGTTAATTTGGTTGAATACGCACTCTCGGTGGAGGAAGATGAGCCGGTCTCCTTCAAGGAAGCTATTCGGGATAAAGATAGTGAGAGTTGGTTGGCTGCGATGGAGGAGGAGATGGAATCCCTTCGGAAGAACCAAACATGGGAGGTGGTCCCATTGCCCATAGGAAGAAAAGCTATTGGTTGTAAGTGGGTGTATAAAAGAAAGGAAGATCCTTCAGAGCTCGGTGGCACAAGGTACAAGGCGAGGCTAGTGGCTAAAGGGTTTGCACAAAGAGAGGGTGTGGATTATAATAAGATATTTTTTCCGGTGGTGAAACACACTTCTATTCGGGTGCTATTGAGTATTGTTGCTCATGGTGATCTTGAGCTGGAACAACTCGATGTTAAAACGGCCTTCTTGCACGGAGACTTGGATGAAGAGATCTACATGCATCAACCTGAGGGTTACAAGGTTGAGGATAAGGAGCATCATGTATGTCGCTTGAGGAAGTCACTCTATGGACTAAAGCAATCTCCTCGGCAGTGGTACAAGCGATTTGACTCCTTCATGCTGAAGCATGGATTTTCCCGAAGTGATTACGATTGCTGTGTTTACATTCGGAAGCTTCGTGGAGGTGATTATATCTATCTCCTTTTGTATGTGGATGACATGCTTATTGCTTCTAAGAGTGGGGTGGAGATAGATAGATTGAAATCTCAACTTGGTAAAGAGTTCGAGATGAAGGACATGGGCGCTGCTAGGAAAATACTGGGTATGGAGATTAGAAGAGAGCGGGCGAATCGGCGATTGTTCTTGAGTTAGAAGGGCTACATTGAGCGGGTGATCGCAAGGTTCGGGATGCAAAGTGCAAAGTCGGTGGTGACTCCATTGGCTCCACACTTCAGGCTTTTAAGTAAACAATCTCCCACTACAGCGGAAGATAAGGCACACATGGAGCGTGTTCCTTATGCTAGTGCAGTTGATAGTTTGATGTATGCAATGGTGTGTACACGTTCAGATATTTCGCAGGCGGTTAGTGTGGTCAGCAGATTCATGGTGAATCCGGGAAAGGCGCACTGGGAAGCGGTGAAATGGGTCCTGAGGTACTTGAAAGGTACAGCGGATACGGGTTTGTGTTTTGGTGGAGATACATGTCAGATTGATGGGTTTGTTGACTCTGATTATGCGGGTGATCTAGATAGACGGCGATCTACTACTGGTTATGTATTCAGGATACATGGAGCTCCAGTTAGTTGGCGATCGATGTTGCAGGCTACAGTGACACTTTCTACTACAGAGGCCGAATACATGGCCATGACGGAGGGAGTAAAGGAAGCATTGTGGTTGTGGGGTCTTCTAGACGATTTGGGGATTGAGCAGGAGAACGTGAACTTGTGGTGCGATAGTCAGAGTGCAATTCACTTGGCAAAGAATCAAGTTCATCATGCTCGTACCAAGCATATCGATGTCAGGTATCATTTTGTGCGGGATGTCATAGAGGAAGGTGATATTTTTCTCATGAAGGTGCACACGAATGAGAATCCTGCAGACATGTTAACCAAGGTGGTTACAGGTAGCAAGTTTAAGCATTGCTTGGACTTGCTTCATATCAGCCCGTGTTGATTTGCCCAAGAGGGCATGACCCTTCGGGGCGGTGATGGGGTGAGGTGGAGACTATGGAGAACAATACCTGAACTACGGTTAGCTTGATCCCGGTGGAGGGTACGTAGGCAGTCACGGTAAAGTGGCGCAGCTGGTTTGGCCTGGTTTGTGTTCGCGGAGTTCTTCTGGTATTCGTCCAAAATTTGAGGTTTATCAAATGATGTACGAGGTGGAGAATTGTGAACAGGGGTGTTCATGTGGGGGCCACCTCTACGTGTGCATGAGGAGCCTTGCCCAATTCCAGCGGGTAAATGCCAAGGCCCATTTATTAGGCTTATAACCGCATCAATCTCCTATAAATAGCAATGATCTCTAGGGTTTTGTATGGGAAAAAGCAGCGGGTTTAAAAAAAAAGGCAGAGAAGAAAAAGAGAGTCTGCGGCAGTTTTTGAGGGTTTTTTAGAGGAGAAAAAGGAGAGTTTTTTCAGATCTAAAAGAGAGATCTTGAGAGGAGAGAAAAAGAGAGATTCTACAAAAGAGAGGTTAATTTCTTTTGGGTAAAAATTAGATCTTTTTTTCTTTGAGACGAGCTTGTGGATTGTACAAGTCGTCGGTGTTCTTCTCATAGTGGAATCTCCCCTCACCCCTCCCGTGGACGTAGACAAGTTTGCCGAACCACGTAAATCTCGTGTATTTATTGTTTTCTGGGTTGTTGGCTATTGCTTGTAGGTTCCCTCAATATTCGGTCATAGAGCTGATGAGAGGAAGAGTGTATATTTCACTTTAATGAAATATATCACTTTCAATTCTTGTTTCCTTTGAGAAATAAGAATTTTATTATCTACTCTCGTTTCCTTTGAGAAACAAGAATATAGAGGTTGACTTGTGCTTTTGTGACAACAAAAGCCAGGGCTCTCTCTCAGGTGATATCGCTTCCGCGGCGGTGGGCGTGACTCTGCGCCCAACACAATGGTTTTGCTAAACCCTCATTGTACGGATATTATAGAGTTCCATAAGCATGGTGAAGCTCTTATATTGCTTTGTTCTAATTAATCAACGAAAACTTATCTTCTTAGACGTCACTTCTGCGTGGACATCTGAAGATGTCTGTCTAGACGTTTGCTAGATCTTAGAAGAAATGCAAAACTCTCATTTTCTAAAATTTGGAACAAGGGATGTCTAAGCTGGAGACACGGATGTCTCCAGACATTTAGGCATAAGTTTAATGGAAAATCAAGCCAAAACCAACTAATAGAAAAACAATTACATCTTGAAGAAATCGGGGTTTACGTATAGAATAGTTCTCCTTACACTTTATGGTTTTTAAGATGTTGGTCCCCTAAAAGTTGAGTATTTTGAAATAGGTCCACCAAAACCTATTATTTTGAGAATAGTTCCCCAAAACTTGTAAATTACCCACTCAAGTACACATTAAGCTATCTCCATTAAAAGTGTAAGGTCATAGAAGATAGAACTCAACTAGGACTCATTTATGGACGGAAGAGGGGGCTATGATAGTTAAATGAAAATCCTTCTCTTCTCTCCTCAATTAGTCAATTTGTTTAATATTCCCTTTTACGCCCCCCCCCCCCCCCCCACACACACACACACAAGAAAAAAAAAGAAAAATTCGAATTCTAAATTGGGAGAATCTCTCTGAAATCACATGCCCTCTTGGCTTAGTCAAAAGTAGACCTAAAGCACTCATTTGTGTCGGCCTAAGAGGATTAGCCTTAGTTATTTAAGATCAAGCTTGCGGATAAAAATTTATTGTCCTGGTTGTTTTGCTTTAAAACTTGTGGTAAAGTCTGTAGTTTTGAAATGAAAGTTCAATATTTCTTCAATACTTTATGTTCTTAATGCATTAAATTGAAGTAGTTTGGCATGCGTTGTGTATTTTATGGTGCAAATGTAGGAATTATGCATTTTTTTAAATAAAGTTTAGTATTTTTGTTGTTTTGTCATGAAAATTCAATGGACTTTGTTTCAATTATTCATCCCAAGAAATATAAAAAAAATCGCACTTTTTTTCTCTTTAAGAGCATGTCCAGCATCAGGAAGTACTTTTGCTTTACCATAATAAAAAAATGACGCTATTGCTCTAGTATTTTGCCTTCATTTGGTATCTGCCTCTCTTTTAAAGACATAGGGATTACGTTTTCATCAAAGAAAAAAAGAAAGATTAAGTGCTTTTAATTAGGATGTTCAGTCTTTACCATATTCTAGCAGCAGGATTCAGAAAATTGTTGTTAAATGAATTTATTTGCTTTATTACCAAAATAGTGAAGATGAGAAGAGGGTACAATGGGAAAACCCTTATATAACTGTTGTTAGTTCAAGCTGGGTTAAGGTAATAGAGTTGTACCATAGGTCCTTATTTGGGTAAGTTAAAAAGGTTTTGTTGGACTATTCTCAAAACAATAGGTTTTGGGCATTGTTTAAAAAAAAAACCTGTTACATAACTAGCTATGTTGTGTTATGTAACCTAATAGGCCTTAAATGTTATGTAACCTTATGGAAATAACTCAGACACATCACAACTCTACGTTATTACATTATAATATGCGTTATTTCAATATAACATGCGTTATTTTAGTATAACTTATGTTATTTCAATATAAGTTCTAGAGACTTGAGAGTATATCATTTCTTCAAACTTAAAGTAGTTAAGTAATTACTTCTGAATTCTTTATTAAACCTTCATGCCTTGTTGCGATGACATTATTATATGATTGTGAAATTATGAATATGACCGATAAAACGAACGAATATTATTGTGTACGAGCTATAAATTTATGATTGTATATTTCAATATTCGATTGTGATACTTCATACTAAACCTATATAGCTTGTATTGAATTAAAGAATTTTTATTAAAATATTTTTGTATTATGATATTTTGTTCCTAATTCTTAATTACTATTAACTTCTTTTAAAATTTTACGGTTTTTTTCCTTTTAACCCTTAATTGGAGGAAGAGCGTTACGTTCTGCGACATCGTTATTTTCACATTTTAGGGACCTATCTCAAAATACTCAAGTTTTTGGGGACCAATATCTCAAAAACCCTAAACTTTAAAACATTTTTGAATCCTTGATCCTATGGTAACAATTTACAAAGTAATTCTGATAAACTATAATACAATACAAAGCCATAGAGATTAAAGGGCAACCTTAGTGCAATAGAATTCGAGTTGTTATTACTGTTCTCAAATACATGATATTTATGAGCGTAGCGTGAAAACTTACAAGTTTGCTCAGAAGTTCATACCATAATCTTCTGTATCATTGTTGTCTTATATGTAAGTAGCTCAAGTTTTGTAATGTATTTCTTCATATTTGATCCTCATAATGTCCAAACATCAGCTAGAACCATCAGTTTTTGCCTTCCATTCAAGTAAAAAACTGCCTGTAATGCTTAATGTAAGCTCTCACAAGCAGGATTCAAGATGAGACAAATGCGGTCATGGTTTATTATTGTATATGATATTATGTGATATGTAAACGACCAGGTTTCTACCATTAAAGGCCTGGTCTCTTTAGAAGGATAGACCTAATAGTAATCAATTTTCCGAAATCATGAGCAGGCCCTCTACAGTTGCATCATAAAGCCTGCTTATTTTGTTTATGCTAAATTGCACATAACCTCCTGCGTCTGTACCTTTGAGTTGCAATAAACCCCCCTCAACTTATTTACTAGCACTGAGCACAATTCAAAAGCTATTTTTAGAAAGATAAATTGCAAGTAACACCCCTCCTTCTCATGAATTGAGGGGGGCGTTGTGCTAGTTATGAGTTGAGGAGGGTTTAGACATTTAGTGCAAGTCAAGGTGTAGATGGAGGATGGTTATATGCAATTTAACCTTTTATTTATCTCGATGTCCGTCTTATGTGGAATAATATGCACCAAAGACGGCTATTATTTTTCAATACATCTTATATGAACATGTTTGTTACCTTCTACTAATAAAACCATAGTCTTTCTGATATTATTCCTACTTTTGTTTTTTGTTGGTTTTTCCACAGAGGATTAAGAAGAAGATCATGAGCTATCTTAATTGCTGTGGCCCTTTGCAAGCATGAGTTAGATGCTAACATTTACCACTCTGTTAAAAAATGGGAGGTTTTAGAGTTTTGTAAGACTTCATTTCTTGTTTCTTGTTATCTGCTCTGATATCTGCTTGTTTATAAAACACAATGTAACCTCTGGCGCATTGGCTGTGGTCTCAACACCTATTGTTTGTGGCAATAGCTAATGTATGTTGTCTTTCCTCTTATCATTTCATCATCGGCCGGTTTTCCTCTCATATGTAAAATAGACAAGGATGAGAAAAAAATTCCCAGCGTTGTGAGGACAATAAAAAATCGTTCACCTATGAGCTTTCCTCTTGTTCATTTTACTTAGCTATGGAACCGAGAGTTATTGTATATTTTCACGCCTCTGTAACATATGAGAAGGTGCTGTTGGTAGGAAAAAGAATGTGAGGTTCTGTTCAAAAGATTTGAGTTAGGTGCTTGTATCAGCATTTCGATTCCTCAAAATTTGAATCGCATTTTACAAGAGCAAGAAAAACATAGAAACAAGATAAGTTGTATGATGTAAACCAACGTGTTTTCTTACTATAAGGTCCACTGCCTCTTTACAATGTTGCGCACATCTGCCCATTATAAAAAAAATGTTTCTTATATTACAGTGCAGTATAGGGGAATCTGGAATAAAAAAAAATTATAGCAAAAAACTAACGACATCGAATGTGTATAGAATATCAAAGGCCGTTAAGTTTTTTTCTTTTGTCTACAAAATGAAACAGTGTTCAAGCAAAAAGCCTCCTGATAGTTCTTGCGGCTGCACGAGAAAGCAATCTCCCAGCTAAGTCTGCCGGCAGCCGAATCAGCTCCTGTTGGGATTCTGGTGGAAGCTGATACATTTCAGAAATAAGAGTATAAAACAGTCTCATTAGTACACAAGGGAAAGCATCGTCATACTTAAGGGTGCTGACGCAATTCTGGTCTACAGAGATATGGCATAGAGAAGTCCTCAAGAAAAGGTGTACTGATATTTTTCTTTTTTCGGTTAGAAATGTTTTAAGTCATCGAAAAATAACTAGATGAAAGAATAGAACTCAGGTCGCCAACCAAAAAATTTTGAACAAAGGCTTTCTCGCTCTTGTTGATACAAATGTAAGAAAACCAAGTTGTAGAAGCAAAAGTCCCCGAGACTTCAAATATTTGATAATCCTTGTAGTATGTGAATGTACAAAGTTTTATAAAATTAGATTAAGTCACTAGATTAAGTAGTGCACCAGTATTTTTGGAATGCTTCATCTTGAGTTTCCTGGTGCACATAATAAATGTTAGAGGCCACAATATTCTGTAGATGATAAATGAACAAACTGCAATGTATCGCTATCTTTTAAATATCTGACGCTAGCATAAAAGAAATACCACCTAAATTATCATTGTCTAGTGACTATGAGCAGATGAAGCTATTGTGATTAACCAATCTGGATACTGTTATAGTTTTTTCTGATCTATTAAAAAAATCCAAATCAAATCAGGTAATTGCAACCTCATGTGAAGATTTTCTAGAACATGGCATCTCTGATCAAATTTCAAGGCATCCCCAGAGGTTATGCTTTGAGGGTTGCATGTGCTAAACAAAATGAGTACTTAATAACAGTACCCACTCCACTCAAATGATGCACTACAAAGATCAATAAACAAGATGCAGAAAAGATCTAAACTGTGCTGAAAAGATCCGTTAAGTCCAGATCCAATTCTAAATATTTCGAGAAAAAAGACTGCTGCTTGCTTTCTCTACAACTATACATGCTTGTATTTCTAGAGAGATCGAGTGCACGAAAGCAGTGTAATTACTCACATGTTCAAACATGTTCACATTCATACCTCTGGAATGACAGAAAGAACCGGCAAAAATTCTTGAGTGGATGTTATCTGAATAATAACTGAAGAAACTTCCTCCATGTATACCTTGCCACTGTGTTCGGCATTTGTGAGTTCTATTCTCTGCAGATATCATGATAATTTATTATTGTTAGAAAATGATGATTTTATTCAAAGGTATTGTAGCAATCAGCTAATTTGTCCTTGACACTGAGTTATAGAGGTGACAAGAATACTAATGTACATATAAAAGGACACCAAATTCCTCACTTGAAAGAATAACCAGAAAATTATATAGATCTGTCAAAAGGAAGGATGAACCCTCCCTGCTATTATTTGTTTATGTTGAGCGACGTTCATACTTCATCAGTCAGCCTCTGAATTTTGGTAAGTGAATAGTCATTGTATTACATAAATGTATTCTTCACCATGATTTTTGGATGTATGCTCATCCGTGTTTCCATTTGTGAAATTTGTGCATGTATCTGTGGGAACACATGATTCATATGGAATTAACCACAACCCAGAATCCAGATGATATTTTTCCATTTGACTTCTCTTCATCTCAAATTATCGAAAGCAATGATAAAAAAATTAAAGGAGATAAATGACCTAATCAATACCTTACTCAACTACTAACATCCATTTCACGTAGCAGGTAGAAGACCAAGTGATCAGTGAATTTTTCTCAACAATAACAGTGACAGAAAGAAAAGGTCACTTGGACAATAAGTTATATTTCTTTCTGATACTGTGCACCTTGCCATTGCTAATGCAAAAGATTATGTTCAAAATCCCTTCCCCTTAGTATATTCTAAAAATTTTAGGTTACCATTAAGCATAAGACTTATATCAACACTCCTAACTGTAGCATTACTACATGCTACAGAAATTTGATAAATAGTAAGGATAGTCTCTATGACTATTCTAATTGATTCCTTAGGTTGCAACAAAGTAGGTCTCTCTGTTGTCCGCTTCTCATGCTGAGGAAGCCAAAAATTATTTGGTAGACGACAAATGTCAGATTGAATACTCATCCAGCAAATTTGCTTTAATTCATGTAAAGTGGGACAAGGCTTGCAGTATACCGTTAAAATACCTTAGGAAGAATATTTAAATAAACATTTTAGTCCTTAATAAATTGGAAAAATTCTGTCAATGCCCCAAAAATTAAAAGTTCATGTCTCAACCCCTGGTAATATTTCCCATGTGCAATGTCATTCAGCCCTTCCATGTCAGTAGTATACACTTTCTATACTGTATTTCTTCAAAATCGCAAATATACCCCTCCTTTCATTCTCCCAATCTCACAAAACTCCATCAGCTCCGTCTCCCCTCCTCAAAACCCTAATTTCCACCTCTTCAAGCCTAGATTCTCACCCCTGACCTACTCTTCCCTCTCTTGGCTCTCGACTACTGTCGTCACAAACCCCACAAAAGTCCATCACCTCCTTCTTCCCTTCCCAAAACCCTGATTTCTTCCTTCTCCTCTTCAAGCCGAGTCCCTCACCTTCGACCTTCTATCCCTCCTGTGCGCCCCCAACCGTCACTGTAAATCTCACAAAACCCATCACCTCCCTCTCCCCTTCCCAAAACCATAACTTCTTCTTTCTCCTTCACCTCCTCTTCAAGCAGATTTGAAGCTTGAAAATGCTTGTCAGCCATCTAATAAGCAAAGCGTCAAAACTATAAAGGGATTGTGGATCTTGTTTTTTTACCAAGCCTCCAAGAGATGGAAGCGATATTACTTTGGTTCAGTTTGTGTTCTACTTGAATGAAGATGTCTCTCTTGCTAGAAAATTCTTTTTGCTCTATTTTTTAGTTGAATATGATGATCGCAAACAAGGGTTACGTTTTGGTCACTCCAATCTCGACAATGGCGGGCAACAAAAGAAAAGATGAGAAAAGATGACTATAAAAAAGTTCATCACTCACGACGATTGGAGTATGATCAGGAGCCATCGGCGTTGAACGACGAACGACAACCCTCGTCTTCAAAGAATGCTAAAGATCCCCCCTTGGTGTTGGAAAAATATCCATGAACCCTCTACTCTCTCATCCCCCTCTGTATCCTTGTTTCCCCATGCTTCATGATCAGGAAATGACAACACTAATAAAGCCATGCAGACCCTCTTGAGCATGCAAAAGGATTTACCACGTAGAAAAAGAAAGAGCCTAACTTCAAAAAAGGATGTCTCCCATTCTAGAAAGAAGTATATTTATGTTGGATTTTGTTAAATTTCCTTTGTCAAAATTGTGGAATTTGTTTGGAAAAAATATAAAACTATATTGGAAAATTTACGTGAACTTTACTTGAAAAAACTGTGGAAATTTATTGTAACCCAATTGCATAAGTTGTTGTATACTATGGATAGATAAATGTCTAGTTGTATTATTGCATTGTGACTTATGTACCATTGTCTGTGAAATTAACATATGATATTACATGCAAGAGTTTTGTGTTAATTTTGTGAGCTGTGAACGTTGTACATTAGGTTTAATTGTACAAATTAATTGTTAATTAAATTCATTGATTTTAGAGATGAATCTTTGGTTATTAAATTTAGTCAATATATGTTAAAGTGTATAAGGTTGAACATCGGTTGTTAATATTGGTATTTGGTATCTGACTTTACATGTTACCTGTTAAGTTTTATTGACGAATGTTAATTTTAGTGAATGCCTACTAAGGGAGAGAGCATAACTATTAAGTTTTATTGGTCATTGGATGTTAAGTTTATACTTTAACTGTTTAGGCTTAAAGTTGGTTGTTAATTTAAATAAATGGATGTTAAGTTAAAGACCATAACTGATAAGTTTTATTTGTATATATTAATTATATACAATATAACTATTAAGTTTGATAAGTGGTTGTTAATAACATTTAGTGGTTGTTAGTCCCAGGTGATTTTATTTAAGTATTGCAAGAAAAATGTTGGAGCTGCTGTAGAAATTAGACATATCGCTAGTTTTAGTGTTTATTACGACTTTATGAAAGTACTTGATCCGAGGATGAAGCAATGACATTAGGATGCAGAAACAAATGATGGGAGGTCTAAGAATGAGGCTTAGCTGGATGAAAAAAATAATTATAACTTATTTGAGTTTTATGTGACATATTTCTACAGGTGTTTTGTGGTATATGCTACATTTGGTTGATCAATCTGCACATTTGGAAGTTTAACTATATTTCTGTGGGTATTTTTTTGTTATAATTAACAGGTCCATGTTATAGTTAATAGATATATGCGATACTTAACAGGAATAGTTTATAATTAACATGTACCTGTTATGATTAATAGGTACATGTGATACTTAATAGGAATAGGTTATAATTAACAGGTATAGGGTGTGTTATCAATACGCAAGGCGCAATGTGAGCCAAATAAATAAGTCGAAGTATTTCATGACCTTACTAAATAGTCCAGGAGGCACAAAGTCTCTTTACGCATACATGTGCAAAGCACAATGCTATGTGCATGCCCGAGTGAAGCAAGGCGCACACTAGACACATAATTTTCAAGATGGTTATCAAGCACAAAAGAGCATGTTTATATATCTTCACATAAAGTATGTCAAGATAAACAACATCCACTATGAAATAATAAAATAAGGTCTTAATTTCTTATGCTAACACATCCAACATAGAGCGAAGTTCATAAATTTTCAAATCAAGAGTCAAATCAAGACTAATATTGAAGCGAACTTATGATCCTCAATCAGGCTACTAGAAAGGCCTAACGGTTTTATTTTGCTTTTTGGGTACGCATCGTCGGGTATAAAGGTCCGATTGAAATGTTAAAGAACAAAACTATATGTGGCTATGCCTAGCATGTTTCTTACACGAAACATAGGTCATTTGAGACTTGCGAAGCGCAAAAGGCGCTGTTGTATCAAATGCAGGGTTCTTTGCCATTGTCACGTATCACAGGGCGCATGAGGCACAGTGATGCGTGTGCCTTTGAAAACACTAGGTATAGTTAACATGTATTTATGATACTTAACAGGAACCATTTATAATTGTCTAATAAAATTAACATCTAACACTAAAAATTAACAATAACCTATTAACTATAACATCTAGTCTATAAAATGGACCGTTATGCTCTAGACTTAACGATCAATGGATAAACTTAACAGTCAACATTCAAGATTAATAAGTAATGTGCAAATTTATCAACTGTGCTATAAACTTAAGATACAATGAATAAATTTAATATCTAACTGCTAAGATTGACAACTAATTCTTTAGTTCCCAATAAACTTATAAGATAATCATAAAATATTAACATTGTATACACTTAATGTTTGGCTATTCCTGTTGTCTATGATTATTACAAACTAATGTTACTATCTAATTGTCTTTTTTAAGTTAATTGTTTAGATATACAACCAATCCAAACTGAAATTGATATCCCTCTTTTTTCCACTTCTGTGATCTGGAAGCAAGGTTTTAAATATCGGATATCGGGGAAATATCGGATGACCAAAATTCATATCGGATTGCAAATATCAGGGATATGTGGTAAATATCGGAATGCCATAATGAATGTTTGCATACATAGTAGAATGTATTAAAATGTAATCTCAACATATGTAATAAAATTTAAGCATACAAAATATGAATAATATATGTTTAGGATCACTAATCAACCTTCTAAAACAAACAAAAGTGCAAAGCAACGTTACAACATTCGATCTGCTTTTTTTAGGGCAAAATATCATTTGATATAATGGGAAAATCTTGATATCTTGCCAAAAAATTCCAAACACGGTATATTATTTTGTAACAAGCTATATAAAAAGATATATTAATCCACATATCGGCTAATATATCAGCCATATCGGGGATTTATCACTCCAAATAGCCAGAAAGCGGTAAAGAATATTTAAAGATCATATCGGTTGCGACAAACCCTGTAAAAGGATATATCAGGGGATATATCGGGCCATGTTGAGGATATTTAAAACAATGTCTGGAAGGCGAAATAAAATATTTCATTCTCTTTGTCATGGTGGATGAAAACAAGTTCAAGACTCAGACAATCAAGTTAAGAGTTTTTAGTAACAATTTTTTAATAAAATTGACACCTAATACCAAAACTTACAATAACATATTAACTATAATATATACTCTTATCAATAACATTTATACTCTTAAAGTTAACAACAACTGGATAAACTTAGCAACCAATGTTCATAGTTAACATGTACTATACAAACTTAACACTTGTGCTACATACAACGAGTAAGTTCAACATTTAATTGCTAAGATTCATAGTTATTCCTTCATAATTCATAATGGATCTATACAATTATTTAACTTTCCAAACAACTCAAACTAAATTTCACAAAATTCTAAACTACTCCCTTTTCACCAACAAAATAGCCGCCATTAAACCTAGCTCCTTATCTATTGTCATTGTTTTAAAAGCCTCCACCTAGTCTGTGGTCTAAGCGGTACCTAGGCCTCCACGCCTAGCGCCTGGCGATACCTAGGTTGCCCACTTAGATTGTTTGCTTACATGGACTGCATCGTTTAGGCCTTGATTGTGCTTTCCTGTGTTATAGCCTTTACATCCTTCAACCTCTGTCAAACTCCTTTTAACCTCCAAATATGAACACCTCCACTACCTCCTACGACCTTCAACAAAACCTCCTCAACCACCACTTAAATGTAGAAAAAAATCCACCTAGACACTAGTCTAACACTTAAATTTTCTATAACATTGACATTTACTATCAATTATTATAATTAAAAACTAAAAAAACATCCTAGGCTCTAACCGTCATGTCCAATGCTTACGCCTCATAGCGCCTTTTATATTCATAATTAATTATTATTTTGGCTATTTAGTATTTAAGTATGCATCATTTATTATGGATCTAAGATTGCTATATTTTTTTCTTTTTTTTCCATAGGAATTTAATACATATTTTTATCAATTATTATTAAATAATTTTACAAATACCGAAACGCCTAGGCGCCGCGCAGGCATACGCCTAGGCGTCTAGGCGCTAGCGCTACGCACTAGCTCAAACGCCTACGCCTATCGCCTTTTGTAACACTGTCTATTGCTTTCACCAAGCTCGCCAGAATCTCCTCCCTCCCCTCTCCTCTCAAAAAAATTAAAAATCCTCATCATCATGGCCCTTTTCTCCATTGTAGTCATCAACCTCGCTTGAACTAAAAACTCCTCTTCCACCTACAAAAAAAACCTCACCGAACTCCTCACTTCTTTAAACCTCAACCAAAACAATTTATTAAACTCACATTAAGAGTTTTCCATTGGACTCAGATTCAGAGTTTTTTATTGGAGGGTTGTCAAGTGATTGAGGCTATTGACGTACTCATCATAGGAGATCTAGTGGAGTTGAAGGTCAGAAGGCTGCTCAACCATCCGTTGGTGGCAGTGGAGGGCAATTTGGCTGCGGTTGAGAGGGTACCATTTGGGCTTGTATTCGCCAATTAGGGAGGTGATATTATTGTGGGATTAAGGATGACTAAAGATTGACAACTTTTTGGTGGTGGTGGGAGTCATAAAGGAGGAAAGGACTATGGTCACCATGTTGGCGGAGGAGAATTAGGGATATGATTTGAGGGCATGAGCTAGTTTAAGTGAAATTAGTGATGGGGATTTGGGAAAATGAGAGGGGGAAGTTGATTGAGGATGAGAGAGGGAGAGGGTTGAGTTGGGAAAGGGAACGAGAGGAGAGATCTGAGCAGAGATTTGAGTGAGGATGAGAGAGGGGGGCTGAGTTGGGTGGGGGAAGAGAGAGGAGAGATCCGATTATAGTTGTGGACTCCGTCATAAAGAGAGGGAGGGAGGGAGAGGGGGGAGAGAAGGGTTGAGTTACGAGGGGGAAGAAAGAGGAGAGATCCTAATTATAGTTGTGGACTCCATTGTAGAGGTGGGGGGCACGAAGAGGAGGGAGATAGGGCGTTGAGTTTGGAGGGGAAAGAGGAAAGATCTGGCCATGGTTTAGAGAGACCAAACAAGAAAGAGGGAGAGAGAGGGTGATTGCAGAGGGGTATTTTTCGGTTTTATCTTTCACTGCTGAGTTGACAATGTATAAGGCGTTAGAACACAGAATAACAATGTATTTGGGGGCTTTGCACAAGAGAAATAATACAATGGGCTATGACACATGAACTTTTGAATTTCGGGTTTTTGAGACAATTTTTCCTAAAAAAAATTAGTTATTCGTCTCCGGGTATGTAGTTAACATAAAAGCCTACGAGAGTTGGACGTTTAAATTTGTGTTTTCACTTGATGTATATTAATCGTACCATTTCTTAAGCCAAGACATAGTATTAAAAGAAAAGAAAAGAAAAATCACATTGCGGTATCCTGTTTAGGTTGCCCAGTAGTAATTATCTGAAGAAAGAAATCCTCAAAAGAAATGTTGAGAATACCTTGTGCATTCTCTCACGTATTACATATAATCATTTGCACATGATTTAAGATACGACTATTTCTCCATGTTGGCTACCAATTTAAAATATGTAAAGTACAAAAGAGGTAGCATGAACTCGCAATACTTTCCAACAAGCTAACATGAATATAAGCTAGGTAGCATGAACTCGCAATACTTTCCAACAAGCTAACATGAATATAAGCTATACAACCTATCTTTAGCTCTTAAACTTTTAGTAAAATTCCAACGGCGTTTATGGCAAGCAATATGTTACCATTTTGCGCTTGCTAAACTTTCATATAATGCACCACTTGAAAGACATAAAATATCGAGGACAATTTTATCTTATAGCCTACAAGTTACATCATACATGATGGTTCACTAACAGCAAGATGATGGAAGGTAGTCTATGGAAATTTCTTAAATTTGATAGAAGTTCAATGGAAATTTAAAAATTGCTCGTAGTAGTTTTCTTTCATTTAGCCTTCATAACACGAGCATACAATCTGAAAGTTATTTAGAGATACTTAACCTTTATTTTTTTCAATTCACTGTAGTTCACAGGATTTAGGGACTAAGGATGAGAACTGTTTCATGAAAGTCTACTCGTCATTATGTCTCTTAAGTACTATAACTACTGCATGTCTTCAATGTCAATCAATTCCTCCATTTAAGTTTTCTTTAATTTTTCATCCCTCAGGTGCCCATATACATATAGACAATTGTATCCAAGCTCCTGAATTGCGCATTCTTCATTGTTTTTGTTGACATATTAATAATATGTAGGGACTTATTTGTAAGTTGTGTAGGGGCCTATATAAGCCTAAGAGATCTCATAATAAAGGTTAGGGTTTCTATTAACTATATGGTATCAGAGCCACCAAAACCCCACCCCCCTCCTTTCCGCCTCCCCCCCTTCGGGATCCCCCACCGCCTGCAGATCCCCCCCACCGCCTGCAGACCCCCCCTTCCGGTCCCTCCTCACTGCTTGCAGACCCCCCCATCCGGGCGAATCTGATGGTAACAGAAGGAGGAGAAGAAGCTGAGATAGTCTTTACTGAGGAGGATCAGGCGCTCCTGACGATACTCAGGAGGAAGCAGAAAGTAGCAGGGGATGGAGGCAGGAGGAGTGGGACAGAGGAGGCATCCACATCATTCATCGCCAGAGGCAACACTGCTACCTATGCTCATCCGATCAAAGGTACTGATGACATACATGTTTTTGCTTCTGACTCCCGACAGATCATCAGAATGGATAGTCGACTCCGGTGCGTCTCGACATGTGACAGGTAATGCTAGTGAGTTCTCATCATATACTCACCTAGCATCGCCTGATAGTATTCAAACAGCTGATGGTACATTTCAGCCAGTGGTTGGTAAGGGTACAGTCGATTATACAGGTTCTGTAACTTTGTCCAATGTTTTGCATGCTCCTTCCTTTCTAATCAATCTTTTGTCCATTAGTGCTATCATCCTCCAACTAAAATGCATTGTTTCTTTTGATATTCCCAATGTGATCTTCCAGGAGAAGGGGACAGGACGGAGACTTGGGACTGACACATGACGTAGTGGACTGTGGTATCTGGATCGTGAAGGACTGGATTCAGCATTGGTGTCAATGATAGAGAGAGCAGAAGTAGGATCTGAGATGAGTGCTGAGAGTGTTTTGATGCTTCATCACCAGCGTTTGGGACACTCATCCTTTAGTGTTTTAAGTAGGTTGTATCCATTTCTATTTGAGAAAGCAAATAAGCAGAACCTTGTGTGTGATGCATGTGAGTTTGGAAAGCTTACTAGAAGTTCTTATGTAAGTTCTGATCATAGGAGTTCTCGTGTATTTGACCTGATACATTCAGATATTTGGGGGCCTTGTTCCACAAGTTCTATGAATGGATACAAGTATTTTGTTACCTTTATTGATT
Source organism: Asparagus kiusianus (assembly GCA_022839385.1). Taxonomy (NCBI): domain Eukaryota; kingdom Viridiplantae; phylum Streptophyta; class Magnoliopsida; order Asparagales; family Asparagaceae; genus Asparagus; species Asparagus kiusianus. The sequence continues at coordinate 324,208 of BQKN01000450.1, read as the reverse complement.
GTTTCTCCCGCGTTACTTGGTTGTACCTGATGAAAAATAAGAGTGAAGTGTTTGGTTGCTTTCAAAACTTTCATAGGTATGCTCAGACCCAATACGGCGCTGTGGTGAAGGTATTAAGATCTGATAATGGGACGGAGTATACTAACAAAGCGTTTGGGGAATACTTGTCAGCTCGGGGAATACAACACCAGACTACGTGTCCATACACACCAGCTCAAAATAGAGTAGCGAAAAGAAATAATAGACATCTTTTAGAGGTTGCTAGAAGTATGATGATCTCCATGAATGTCCCAGAAATATTATGGGGGCAAGCAGTGTTGACCGCAGCAGCACTAATCAACAGAATGCCCTCGAGAGTGCTGGATTGGAAGTCTCCGTGTGAGTTGTTGAAGGGAGATAATGGTGGGCTTCTTCCACTCAAGGTGTTTGGCTGTGTGTGCTTTGTGAAGGACAACAGACCATCCGTCGGGAAGCTTGCTCCTAGAACGGTGAAATGCATCTTTGTGGGATATTCTGCTACTCAGAAGGGATATGTTTGCTGGAGCCCGATGGAAAAAAAGGTTGTTTATGAGCATGAATGTGCACTTTCGAGAACTCGAGCCATATTACACCTGGAAGGTAACTTCATCCGTTGGTAACTCACCTAATACTGAAAGTATGAGGCGAGAGGAGGAGAATGGTGAGAGATTGGTGAATGTGGAGAAATCAATGTCTGAGAATGGTGAGAGATCAGAGAAATCAATTTCTATAACGATTCCTTGGGAAAAAAAATTGGTTGAGGAGGAGCAGGAGAATGAAGAAGAAGAGAAGAATGAGACAAGAGGTGTTAGGCCCACGACTCAGGGAGAGCTACTTACCTATAGTAGGAAGGGAAAACAAATTATGAGAACAGTACCTACAGTGCCACTGGTGCCAAGTCCCTTGCCAACGCATGCCCCGACTCTCGAGACACCTACACCACCACCAGATTCCTCTCAAGGTGATACCATTCCTCTTCCTACTCCTCTCACACCAATATCTGTACGGAGGACTAGTCACAGTAATACGGGAAATCCTCCCGATAGATATGGTTGGGATCTTGCCCAGTTTGTATCATACTCTAACATCCACCCTGTATATGGAGCATTCATTGCATCATTGGACTCTGTTACTATACCTAACAATTGGTAGGTTGCAAAGAAGGACCAAAAATGAAAAGCTGCTATGCACGAAGAGCTAGGGGGCCTTGAGAAGAACCGCACTTGGGAGTTAGTAAAACCTACCAAAAGGAAAGAGAGCAGTTGGATGCAAGTGGGTCTTCACTGTGAAGCAAAATCCAGACGGACAGGTTGAGCGCTACAAAGCTCGTCTGGTGGCAAAAGGATATAGTCAGACATATGGCTACGACGATTATGAGACTTTTGCACCAGTGGCGAAGATGAGTACTGTTCGGACCTTGATCTCTCTGGCAGTAAATGGTGGATGAAAGCTACACTAATTAGATGTGAAGAATGCATTTCTTCATGGAGATCTGGTGGAAGAGGTATACATGGAAATTCCGCCAGGATTCGACACAGATCAGACAGTGGGCAAGGTATGCAGATTGAAGAAGTCTTTATATGGCCTGAAGCAATCTCCCCGTGCTTGGTTTGATAAATTTAGACGGGCTATGATAGGTATGGGATACCAGCAGATTAACGCCGATCATACCGTGTTCTTTCGACGGAGTGAATGTCACATCACCATGCTTGCAGTATATGTGGATGATATGATTATTACAGGGGATGATGAGAAAGAGATTGCCCAACTCAAAGTGAGACTGGGTAAGGAATTCGAGGTGAAAGATCTTGACTTGCTTTGATACTTTTTTAGAATAGAGATAGCTCGTGGAACGGAGGGGATCGTCCTATCCCAGAGAAAGTATGCACTAGATCTTCTCAAAGAGACAGGGATGTTAGGGTGCAAACCTGCAACTACACCGATCGACTAGAAGTTCAAGCTGGGTGCTAAAGCTGGAGAACCAGCTGATCGTGACAGATACCAAAGGCTGGTGGGCAGGTTGATCTATCTAAGTCACACACGTCCCGATATCTCTTTTACAGTGAGCGTGGTGAGCCGCTACATGCATGATCCGAGGAAGGGTCATATGGACGCTGTGTACCAGATTCTGAGATATTTGAAGAATGCCCCCGAAAAAGGGCTGATATTCAGAAAGAATGGACATGTGAGTATTGAGGATTACTGCGACTCTGATTGGGCTAGCTGTGCTGATGACAGGAGATCCACCTCAGGATACTGCATCTTTATAGGAGGCAACTTAGTCTCGTGAAAAAGCAAGAAGCAGCCAGTGGTGGCGAGATCAACAGCTGAGGCAGAGTATAGAGCTATGGCCTTAGGAGTTGCTGAGTTGCTATGGTTGAAGAGTATGCTGGTGGAGCTGAAGCTGGATCAAGGAGCTAAGATGAAGTTGTGGTGTGATAACAAGTCAGCTATCAGTATCGCCAATAACCCAGTGCAGCATGATAGAACCAAACACATCGAGATCGATAGGTTCTTCATCAAAGAGAAGTTGGACAGTGGACTACTGGAACTAAGCCATGTTTCAACTAAGGACCAGGCAGCAGATTGTCTGACTAAAGGACTTAGCTCATTAGATATGATTAGAGGATGTGACAAGATGGGCTTAGTGGATATCTTTCGCCCACCTTGAGGAGGAGTGTTGACATATTAATAATATGTAGGGACTTACTTGCAGAGGCCTATATAAGCCCAAGAGATCTCATAATAAAGGTTAGGGTTTCTATTAACTATAGTTTTGCACCCCCACTTACTGATTTCAAACATCCATTTGATGCATAGGCCTTGCATATTCACAGCTTGATTTAGGTACTGTCAAAGCAAAGCAACTGTTGCATGCACATTTGTTGCAGCCTTGCAAGGAATATACTTCAAATACATTGCTGGGATATCTGCAATTTTATGGTAGAAAATGTACTCCATCACTAATTTAGTGTGGTTTTTTTATTTTTTTCAATTTCCTTTTTCAGTCAGTAACGTTTGTTGCAATCCAACTGGCTGCATCACGTGCAGTACTTTTTTCCGATAAATTGTGACTTCACTTACCTTTCTAATGACAATGTTACGAACCAAACATTGGAAATATAAATCTTGCTGCAGAATTTAGTTCTGTAGCTCGATATCCTCTCAACCAAACATCTCCTTAGTATCTTATGCACTAGAGGAGTGACTATATATATGGTCTCATGATAGAGTAGGATCTCGAGGTAGTATCCTTTTCAATATTTACTGGCCAGCATAGTCCCTCAATTTGGTTTTGATGAATGCAGATAAAATATTTGGAGGAAGGGGGTATTCTCCCCAAGAAGTTTTCTATGCATTATTAGGGCTAAGGTCATTGTCAGTTTATATTAGCATTCAACCTATTTTCTATCACAAAATATTGAAAAGACTTTCAACTTTTGATCAATTAAATTTGGTAAAATAAGCCATCTTGATTTCATTATTCCCATGCTTCTAATCATACAGTGATTAGAATCATGTTCAAGAAGATTTGAATCTTACAACAAATTAAATAGTTTTAGAGACTTTTTCTGTTTTGATGGAACAGATTGGAGTTTGAAAGCTAATTTTGAAATTTCCAAAGTTATTAAGAAACAATAGAAAGTAAATATATTATATTCCTGAAAGTTTCTAAATTTTCACCTTGGTTAAAGAGACTATTGTTGAAATTTTTCCTGATTCTAACCAGCCCAAGAACTTTCAGCGTTTCATAGTAAACCGCAATAACTTTCAAAATTGCACTAGACCCCCAATATATTTTGGGTAAATTACACTAGACCTCGAATAACTTTCAAAATGCTTTTTTTATAATTTACAGGGTTTATCTGTAAAATGCAAACACTTATTTAGGTTTTTCTGCAAAAAGCAAAGGTTATTGGGGTTTTAGCACGATTTTGAATGTTATTGGGGGGGGGGGGGGGGGCTGCAAAATTCTGAAAGTTCTTGGGGTTTAGTGTAATTTATCCTATTTAACAAAGCATCTAGGTGGAGGTACTTGTTTATTTTCTCTTAACATGTTATCCTGTGTGATCTGTACTCGATGACCATTTACTTGAAATGTATAACGCATCGTCTATAAAATAGAATGTATGTTAAAGACTGTAGAAGAGCATATCTTACTGTACTGTCATTCTCATTTTTCTCCAGTCTGGACAACAACAAGAGAAGACGACGCAATGTTCTCAAATTGGTAACGTCTTCATCACTGATGGAGGACGGTGAGAGTGAAACTGCAAGTGGCAACCTTGAAGAAGCAGCAGAAACGACAAAGTCAAAGGTAGCTAATCCAAGTGCATCAAGTCCCTGTATGGAGGTTTTAACAAATACAATCAAACTACTATGTATAATGTCTATAATACCTTGAAAGAAAATAGAAGAATCCCATCACGCTCTTTTTCTCATAACAAGGGTGATTTCAGTAGATGTCTTTACTTTAAAATACAAACGTGTATGAACTTAAACAGAAACTGCAGGGCTTTTTACAAAAGAAAATTAACTATATCTAAATCTTAGCTCAATTTTCAATAAAAATTAAACTCTATCAACAAGTGTGTTAATCATCTCTTTCAGCTATAAAAGATATATAAACTCTATTCTTAACTACATCATTTATGTGTATTCCTTTTATCATTTTTCACCAAAAGCCAAAAAATATCTTTAAAATGATTATTTTTACAAATACTCTTAAAAAATTTAATGGAATTCACCTAAAAAAAGAATCAATTCTAAAAATGTCCTTCCTTACAGGAATTATTTGGAGGTAACTTTGTTAGTATTTGTAGGGTCCTCCTTTATCTTATTTAAATATTTTTGTGCTGCTACTAGCTTAAATATGCAGACTCACACAAAGATCTTTCTTTCACGACAAGTGGATTCCAGAATAATAAAAAAATACACGGTGACGATTATGGATATTACGTAGGTATCAAATTCATTATCCATATTGATAACAACGAACTCAAATTTGGATCAATTTGGAAGACAACCTGATAATATTGACACAAAAATTTTGTAGGAAAAACAAGCAGCCTCATAACTTCACGGGATATAGTAGTGAAAATATTCTTTATGTCACAAAATGCACTATTAGCTAGTCTTTAATCTTTATGGACTCATGCGTGTGCTTGCATATACTTATTTGAATACTTCGGATAGGCCACCAATGTCTATATCCGTACCCATATTTTAAATGGATGGATGTGGATTATTTGTTCTTACCAAACCACATATACATTAAGGGACTGGGAATGCATTATTTGTGTTCATTGCATCCCTAGTTAGTATCATTTGTTGAATTATTCATAAGGAAGATCTACATCCTTGTTCATCAATCAGCATGAATATTGTTACCAAAGAATTTTTTTCCAATCACTCCTTTTCTCAGTTAGCAAGTCTCGCTAACCAGACTTACATCAGCCCACCAGTCAATAACTGCAATCTCAATCTACAAACTGACACCCTGAATTCTTGAGGAGGCTAGTCCACATCAATTCTCTTCATATCTTTCAGCGTTTAGTTCATATTATTATGGTAACACGAACTTTCTTGTAAAAATTACATAGCTGGTGACCCTAAATGTTGTTGATTAGAATTAGAGCAATGTTATTAACCCAAACTAATCGACTAGCAAATCGGACAAGAACACAAGTTCCCCTCCCAAATATCCGCTCCCACCTAAAGAAAACCCATCACCACCACCACCACCAGCTCGCAACCGCAAACCTATAATAGTACATAAAATTTGTATTCCACCATTTTGGCCATTGTTTTAAATATCCCCGACATGGGCGAATATATTGCCCGATATATCCTCTTACGGGGCTTGCCGCAACCGATATAGTCTATAAATATCCTTTACCGTTTTTTGTCTATTTTCGGTAACATATCCCCAATATGGCCGATATATCAGCCAATATGTTACCTGATACATCCTTTTATCTGTCTTGTCGCAAAACAATATATTGTGTTTGGCAATTTTTGGGTGAAATATCACTGATCGAAAACTTGATGGAATTAACTTATCCAGTGAAAGCGTGTTATTAAAATCTACGTGGCAGGCCGAGGCAAAACTGGCCATTTGTTGATAGACCCTTCTACTCCGACACCGAAATCTTGGACATTGGATGATAGTGTCCTCTTGCATTAACAATATCCTGAATTCTAGGTCTGAAGTCTTTTCTACTTTTAAACTCTTTTATTCTGAAATAGTCAATCAATTCAAGACTTTAATAAAAATTTTCTGATCTGATAATGCAAAGGAATATTTGAATGACAACTTCACTTGTTTCCTTGAACATGGAATCCTTCATCAGTCTTCTTGTGTTTACACTCCTCAGCAAAATAAAGTTGTTGAACGAAAGAATAGACATCTCCTTGATATTGTTCAGACCTTACTAGTCTATCGCCGCGTTCCCAAAAATTTTAGGGGGAAGCTATCTTAACAGCATGTTACTTGATTAATCGAATGCCCTCTTCTGTTCTGCAAGATAAAATTCCTTTCAAATGATCTTTTTTCGCTTCCTCTAAAGATTTTTGGCTCTCTGTGCTTTGTTCATAATCACAGTCCAAATAAACAAAATTTTGACTCTCGATCTATTAAAGGTATTTTTCTTGGATACTCCCGAAAGCATAAAGGTTACAAGTATTTATGTCTGTCACTCAATCGTCTTGTGTTATTTGCTTTTGTAACATTCTTTGAAGATAAATCCGGTCATTCTAGTTCTCCATCTCCATTATCATCGGATGAGTATGACTATTTAATCCTGTAAGAGTCATTGGTTAACGATGGTGGTTCATCCGCTAACAATACTATTTACGCTACTGGCAAAGACTCAGCTAGGTTTAATAACCCAATTCAAGTTTATCATCGTCGCTCTGCTCCTGTGCTAACGTCGACCTCAACACCACGTCCTCCGCCCGAAGAACCTGAATCAATAAGTGCAAATTTACCCCCTTCTGCAGAAGACCTTCCTATTGCACTTCGAAAAGGGACACAAACTTGTACTCAACATCTTATTTCTAACTTTATCTCCTATGATCGCATATCCTCTACCTTTCGATCTTTTGTTACTTCCCTCGACTCATATTTGGTTCCCAAGAATGTGTCAGAAGCCATGTCTATTCTAGGTTGGAACCAAGCAATGCAGGACGAAATAAGGACCTTACAGCAGAATAAGACTTGGGATTTGGTCCCATTTCCACTAGGAAAGCGGCCCATCGGCTGCAAGTGAGTGTACACTATTAAGTTGAATCCTTATGGAACTTTGGCACGCCTGAAAGCTCGACTGGTTACTAAAGTCTATTCACAGGTGTATGACTTAGATTACGTAGATACTTTCTCTCCGGTAGCAAAAATGATATTTGTTCGGATTTTTGTTTCGTTAGCAACGACAAACCACTGGTCATTTCATCAGTTGGACATCAAGAATACATTCCTTAATGGTATTCTAAATGAGGAGGTTTACATGGAGTAACCACCATGTTTTGTTGCTCAGGGTGAGAATGCGAAGGTGTGTAGGTTGAAGAAATCACTCTATGGTCTGAAGCAGTCTCCGAGAGCCTAGTTTGAACGTTTTGTATCGGTTATTTAGGAATTTGGGCTTTATCGTGCACAAAAAGATCACTCTGTCTTCTGGTGATTTCAGAATTAAAAACGAATTCTGCTAGTTGTCTATGTGGATGACATTGTAATTACAAGGGATGATGCTTCTGGTATTAACAACCTGAAAAAGTATTTACAAACATATTTTCAAACCAAATATCTTGGTTCCCTAAAATACTTCCTAGGTATTGAAGTTGCAAAGTCAATGAAGGGTATTCTTCTATCACAAAGGAAGTATGTCCTGGACATGCTCTCAAAAACCAGGATGTTAGGATGCAGAAGCAGTGATTCTCCAATGGATGTGAACCCAAAACTACTATCAGACCAGAGGGAGCTTCTTGAGGATGTTGGGTAGTATATGAGATTAATGGAGAAACTGAATTATCTGACGGTGATCAAACCTGACATCATATTCACAATCAGGGTTGTGAGTCAGCTCTTGTCCGCACTAAGAACTACTCACTTGGATGCAGTAATGAGAATTTTGAAGTACTTGAAAAAGGCTCCAGGACGAGGAATTCTCTACTCAGATTAATGACACACCAAAAGTACAGGCTTCTCTGATACAGATTGAGCTAGATGTTCTTTTGACAGGAGATCGACTACTGGATATTGTGTTTTTTTCGGAGGAAATCTAGTGTCATGGAAGAGTAAGAAGCAAAGTGTTGTGTCTCGATCCAGTACAGAATCAGAATACAGAGCTATGGCAAATATGACACTAGAGATGGTTTGGATCAAAGACCTATTGACAGAGATTGGTCTCCCTCCAGAATGTCTCATGAGTCTATATAGCGACAATAAAGCAGGAATTCACATTGCTGAGAATCCCATATTTCATGAGAGAACCAAGCATATTGAAGTCGACTGTCATGTAATCCGCAAAAAGCTTGAGGACAAAATCATCACGACAAAGCATGTATCGACAGTATATCAGTTGGCAGACATTCTTACAAAACCACTTGGTCGAACACGGGTTGACTTTATTTGTGACAAGCTGGGCATGCATGATATATATGTTCCAACTTGAGGGGGAATGTTAGAAGAGAGTATGAGTATTAGTTTAGCATTAGTTTAGTCCCACATTGCCTGTGAGACTAATTTGTAACTAATCCATCTCTATAAATAATAAATTATAGAGTGAGGGAAAACTTTCCCAAGAAACTATTTTCTCCAAATCTTAACAATTACAAAAGGCAAATTTCGTGATATAATCAAGTGAACATTAAACTTTACAACAATGTACTAACAGTAAGCAAATCACATGTAATGAAGCATAATGATAACAACAAGAGACACAAACTTGGGTAGATACTTACCTTGGCAAATTCTTGCAGAAGGATTTCCCTCACAAATGCACCCTACAAAAACAAGATAGTGTAACTATCAGTTTATGCATCCATTTATTTACAACCACAGCAGAGTTCAAGAAAGAGAAGAAAACAGAATTCAGGATGAGTATACCTTTTCTGTCAAAGTGAACGAAAACACTTGCTTGATTGCTACAGTTGAGTCAGTATTCTTATCATCTATTTTCACCAAAGACTGTTCGGTCCTTGCACGAAGTGACTGTCACAAACACATATGATACAGTCTTTCATTAGTAAAACATCATGATGCAAGGATTGCCTAATTTATGCCAAGCAGCAAAGGGACCGGAATGGTTAGAGCTAATATGAGAGAATTTGGCATTAACAAAATTAAGAATTGTTTGCACACTCTCTTCCACTCACATCAATTAATGTTATTCTTGTCATACGTGTCTTGTGACACAACTGATGACACAGTAGGGTTTCCCAAACAGATGATTTTCACTTCCGTACTACTCTTACAGTCTTACTGCAGAGTATTGTGTGGGTCAGATTCTTTGGATTAACTAGCAGAAACAGGATATGGAACAAAGAATGATTGGATAATATCATAAAGGAATTGGGTCAATGTCGTTACATATTTGTTTAAATGCCTAAATTTAACTATTGTGCACCAATGGAACACTCCCATTTTCCTTATTTCTCTTCACAAAAGACTGCCCTTCATCCAATTGAATCTGAAATTTGTTCTGCCTCAAACAAGCTCTGCTCCTTTCCTCTCTTCGCCACAATAGAGTATTGCTTCTTGTCTCTTCTTTGTCATTCCAATCAGATTGTTGTCCTTGCATATTGGTTTTTATTAGTAAAATTGAAGGATCATATGCATCACCTGTCAAAGAGTCTCTGAAGATTCGGATACCATTTTTTATTTTCATCGTCAAAATAATTCTTAGATTTTCCAAGATTCCTCGTGGCTAAACTGATACATTCAGAAGATGGGTATTGTTACCTTGTGCACCAGTGAAGGTCATCAACAACAAAAGAAAGTTACAACAATACATCTTTTATACAGATTCAGAGGGTGAATGGTTGTACAGTGTGGGCAAATAGATCATTAACCAATAACAAGCCTGACTTCAACCTTTTAAGATGGTGCCATATTCCAAGAAAGGTAAATATCACAAGGACGCTGCCATGAAGTTATGTAAGGCCAATAGGCAGATTGGGAAAGTTACCTTATCATCATATTGTTGAAGACCATTTAACTAAGAAGTAACTCCCAACAATTCTCCTAGATTATGGAAGATTCTAGAAGAATTGGCAAACTAATAAAATGCTAAATTAAACCAAATTCAACTGTAAGGAAAATATAGGCGATAAAGATATATCATAACGATATATTTAGGGTAACGTAGGATAATTCAGTTGATAAATAAGTTCAGCATTCTCTTGCCAATCATACATTCACATTAATGTGCATAGGAACCCATGCAAGATTATGGGCTGTCATTTGAGGGAGGCACATGGAAAACAGATATCAGCATATCATATAGAATAATTTCTTCAGCATAGTCACTAACCAAATACTGACAGTAACAAGCAGCAGTAAAACGTTTATGCTTCTTGTGGCCTAGGCTTAGCGCGCTGCTTTAGTTTTGAACCAGTTAATAACCCACACTGGATTAAAATATTTTGAATATCTCTATGCAGAATATGGTGAAAGGCAGTATGGTAGATATCTGTCCTCAGGACCATGGTCAAACATGGTCCAATTGAAGATGAAGCAGATTTAAATTTGTGTTCCTGTTAGATTTATTTACGCTAAATCTAAATCCAGAACCAGTAAACAAATAGCTAGAAATTTAATCACAGAAGATAATATGTTATCACAATCAGAGCTTGCATTTAAGTTATTGAGTAAGGAGACTGAAAATTGGAAGCCAGAATGAGATAAAAGGTCGAGATTTCTCTCCTCCAATTTTGTATATTCCCATAAAGAATTGCATCAATTTATCAACAAGATGAGCTAACACTTAACACGCTATTGTAAATCCAGAACTACTGCCTATAGTACATTCATTGATATCTACTACTGAAAAAAGAAAAGCCAATGAAGGTTGTTTATGAAAGAAACTGATCACAGAGAATCAGCAAGAAGTAAACCTCAGATAACAAAGATTCAAGACGATCAATCCTGAACACACCATCCTGATGCAGAAAAAAAAATTCTGGTCAGTTTTCACGAACTATAGTCACGACAGTCAAAAATACTAAAAGGAACTCCAGTCGGTTTTCAGGAACTAAAACCCCATCCCCACCCTCAGCCCCCCAATCCCACCACTCCTCACTCCTTATATAATCCAGTAAACAAAGTGAATATTAACAAAGAAGACATACAATACCTTGTAAAGAAGAGTCTGCAACGTAGACCTAAGCTGTGGAGAGCTGTCAGTAAGCACCTTTCTTGCTATCCATGGATATGAACTACTCAAAACCTTATAATTAGGATCAAAACTGATTGCTATTCCCTCCAAAACTGCAAGGCTGAAAACATGAAGAGTATATCTATTTCTGTTAGTGCAAATTTGGGGCATCAAAGATCATATATGCAACAAATAATTTTTTATAAAAATCTCTCATATACTTATGTGAAGAGAGGAGGACGTTTTGTTGTGCAAAATTAGAAAGAGGTTAACTGCAACTCATGACAAACTGTAAACAAGTTAACTATACTGAAGCAAAAGTTGCACATTTACCTTCGAATTACAAGAGAGAAGTATGATGGTATCTGAAATTTGAATTTATACCTGAAAATCAACATTAAGAATAATAAAGTCTCAAATTGTTTTCTTTAAAAATAGAGTGATTAAGTCTTCCACGAACAAATTCTGAAAAGAATGTAACACAAATCAAGAAGATATTTAATACTTTATAATATTACTTCGCTTGATAGTACTAAACATTACATTCAACTTCCTTTAATTTCTACTAGATTTTGGATGCATGTCATGCACATTCATTGCCAGAAACATGTTGAAATGGATTTCTATGTTCGTGCAATAACGCTTACAAATGGACTGCCACATAAAGTGAACGTATAGTATCGATATAATTTTAAGATGGACAAATTTTCAAAACAGTCCCATTTGCAAAAATATTCCCAAAAAACGACCCATTTTGAAAAAATTCTTCAAAACCGACCTAATTTCAGTCATCGGGCTGAAACTAGGTTGGTTTTGAAGAAAAATCTTTCGAAACTTCACGGGACTTAAAGTCCCGTGAAGTTTAGCTACCAGGTAATTAGGCTGCGTAACTTCACGGGACTTCAAGTCCCATGAAATTTATTTCCTTTGTGAGATTTCACAGGACTTGAAGTCCCGTGAAATTTATTTCCCTTCCTCAAACTTTCCCTTCTCCCTTCTTCTTTATATATTCACCACCGACACTAAAGGTGAATATATCTATTTATTTCCCTTCTCCAATCACTAATTTAGGCATAAGCAACCAAAATCCATCATCAAACATCCAAACAATGAAGGGGAAAAATCACCATCAACAACAACAAAGGTGAATAAATATCTACTGACCGGTGAGATCGCCGGTGATGAGGACGAGGGAAGGCTTGATCATGGAGAGGGCGGGGCCCACCAGCCTCTTGAAATCTTGAGCTCTCTCGGGGTGGAAGACGCTGAAGTGGAGATCCGACAACTGGACCACCCACACCACTGATTGGGGCCCACCCTCGACGTCGATCACGCTCCTCTCCCTCTCGCTGCTGTTGGATTTGGATAAGGGAAGAGAGGCAAAGGAAAGCAGCAGAAGAAACGAATATGGAGAAACCATCCATTTTGGGCTCAAATTCCTCCGATCTTAGAAGAAGAGTCCCGTGATATCTCAAGGGAAATAAATTTCACGGGAGTTGAAGTCTCGTGAAATTTGTTTGAACTATGATTCGTTACGGAACTTCAAGTTCCGTGAACTTTAACAGCTTAGTTAAATGACTGCTAAATTTCACAGGACTTCAAATCTCGTGAAGTTCATAAATTTTTTCTTCAAAAACGACCCAGTTTCAGCCCGACGGTTAAAACTAGATCGGTTTTGAAGAATTTTTTCAAAATGGGTCATTTTTTGGGAATTTTTTTTACAAATGGGGCTGTTTTGAAAATTCGTCCTTTTAAGATCACTTATACACAAAAAGATTAATAAGATGGCCATTTATAATCTACAAAATTCACATGTATCAATACATAACAAAGGTGTAACACTACTATGAAAGCTTCTTTTCTATATTTTAAATTTATAGCAATTTCAATTTTACATACAAATAATACTATTTGAGGGGGTTCATATCTGAATGGTCATATTCCTACCAGCATTAGTAATGCCATGAAGTACAGGGGAAGGGCCTGCGTGTTTTTACAAGGAAGAAGCAGGCAGCTCGCATGCACCCATTTAGTAGAAGTTATAACAATAAATCGACAAAAATAATCAGTTAAACATATTCTACACTATCCATGATACATTTGTACACTAAAGTACAGTATATAGTTATTCTTTCGGTATATATGTTCCAGTAACAAATTTCCTGAACTGTTTATACACTTTTTCCTGGGTGGTTCTAATTGTCACTGGAACATTGACCAACATTGATAAACCTAGTATCCTTTGAGTGGTATTAGTAACACAAAGTAATATATATCTAAACAGTTAACCAATGAGATAAAAGCATCTTGTCTTCTTCCTTCTTACAGAAAAGTTATAATCATTGCCTTGCTGATCGCAGCAGCCACCAGGACTGCCAGAAAACAATTCCCTGCACCCATAGGTTTATCTCTATATCCTATCATCTAGGTGCAGCCCATCTTCCATTTATCCACTCTATTTCATACTCATGTTTAGTACTAAAAATTTGCTGCTGATACCAGTGGAAACCCAAAAATGGAGATCAAATTCTTGAAGAATGTTCTCTATATAACAATTGACTTGTGGTAAAAAAGATAACATATCAACTTAAATACATTTTGTAATGTTCTGACCTGAACACTAATGCCTTCAAACATGTAATGTAGGCCATAAAATTTATCCTTCCAATCCACCATTTTTGAAACTAAGACTACATGGGGTGTCCCAATTATAAATTGTCCCCTTGCTCTTTAACAAACTTTTTCTTAAAGGAGCTCAATAGTTAAAACGTAAAAGGGAGCTGAAAATTAAACCATGAACAATATTTGCTATACTCAGGACCTCAGAAAATAAGACACCATACATAGTGCGCCCGAGATTTCCAGACAAATCACCGAAACTAATGTTGCGGACTCCTTTTGTAACAGCACTTTGGAATACACCTACAAACCAGTAAAATTTTCTCTATAAGAATCAATTAAGCTAGCAAAATCTTTAACAACAGCATCTTGAATACATCTATATTTAGTTTTCCAATTTAGCAAACTTGAAAAAATAATTTCTAGACCAACTTCAGTATTGATATATATATTTTGTACTATGGAACCTAAGATGATGGAAAGGAAAAGAAACCTGTCAAAGCCTTTGTAACTTCGTCCTTCTGTACAGTGGCAGGAAGAAGTCTGTTGAACAAGAAAGCATCAATACATGTTCAAATCAATCTGGAAATTATGTACTTCACGTATATGTTGTTGGAAATAATCAATTGGCTGATGACATTGCCAAAACGTTAACTCAAGTACACACATACTGTTTGGAAGAAATATTCTAGTTCTACTGCCCTTTTTTCTGCATAATGACAAATAAGCCAATCTTATTTACTTGACACTTTTTGCTCAAACCTAAACATTTTCATTACCTCTGTTGTATTGGCTGTATGCTACAGCTCAGTAATTTTCTTTATCAGTTTTCTCCCAGTGAATTGTAACTAAAATTGAGACGTGGGAAGAATTATGCAAGTGTCTGTGCTCTCTGTGCACATCCTTGAACTTCTCTGTTAATGCATTGAGGGTATGTTTGTTTGCACGGAAGTAGCTATGAAGTATCTAAAACAAAGGATATAGAAGCTACTACTGCTACTTCCGAGGAAAAAAAAAGTATGTTTCTCTAAAAGAGCTACTTCTGGCACTTGAATGTTAAGGTGGCACTTATCGCATACCTACTTCTTAAAACCTTTTCCTCCCTTCAAGGCTTGAAAGTACCCAGGAAGTAGCTAAATCAAAGTCAACTTAGGAATAAATCATATTTTGTATTACATGGATATTCTCCATTTCTAAATAAAATCCTGAAAGACACTATTTCTCTCTTCGTGACAATATTTAAAATTACTATCCAAACAGAAAAAGTGAATGAACTGGAAGAAATACTATCTCCACTACTTTCAATAATTTGTGAAACAAACAAAAGAAGTAGTACGTTCGCTACTTCATAATTCATACATCTGGAAGTTAGTTCTTTGATCTACCACTTACTTTTGATACTTCTGTCAACCAAACGGGCCCTCAGTGGAAGCATTTTAACTAAATAAACTGCAAAAAATGAAAGTATGTAGAGGCTCTGCCTTACAACTGATTTTAGTGTTCTGGTTAAACGTTGATGTTGATATTGTTTTATAATGATAAAGATCCTAAAGACTAAGGTCAAAGTTTGACAGTAAGAGCTTAGAAGGTTCTGCTATCTCACCATTCCATAACTTGATTTCCCTTACTTTCCCATATAATAAAAACCAAGGGGCTTACCCAAGAGTAACAAAATCCTTTGCCAATCCATCAAAATCACGGTTAACAAGATGAAGACAAGCTTCAATGAATCCGTCTCGAAGTTCTTGCCTAAACTCACCCATCATTCCAAAGTCTGAAAGAGGCGGTTCAACAGTTACCATACAAAAGTGAGATCACCAAAAAAAAAAAGAGAACTAACTAATAAAAGGAACCCCTCTAAGGTTAACAAAGAGGAAGGAAAAAAACCAATTCAACTTTAACTATATTTGAAAGATATAAGAAAGTTTCGCACTCAAAAATTCAAGGCATGCAAACTATAAAGAAGAACAAGAAAATAGATGTGTGCTAAGTTTATTCATGTTCTTATGACTTTCAAAATTCATTTCATGTTCTATGAATTGCTTTTCCAAGTGAAAAGGCAATGATGCTCAAAATTGAAACTGTGCTAATATTCTTAATCAAACAAATCACCAAATAACAATAAAGTCTGGTGAAGCAAAGAAATCATTAAAACCAGTTTAATGAATCTATAGAGGCGTTCTTGAAGTATAATTATACAAAACATAAATATATACGCTTATTTGAGTTTTATCTTGCAATTCATTAGAATGATACCTAAGTAAGCAAGCTTCCCATCAGAGGTCCGTAAAAGGTTGCCAGGATGAGGATCTGCATGATAGAATCCGTAATCTAAAAGCTGGGAAAGTGAGCAATATACTCCAGCCTGTTGAATCACAAAAGACAAAGATATTTAATGTAATTTATACACAAAAAGAAATAAAAGTGTAATCCAACATGCATTCATGTCAGCAGTTCTACCTCTACTAGATAAAGGTCTTTCACTTCAGCTAACTTCTTGCCCTGCACAAACAATAATAATATCAGCACTTAAATCCATTTTCGGCAGAATATGCTACTTAAGAAAAGTAAGGTTAGGGGAAAATCACCTCCACCCATTCCATGACAAGTACGCGGCGACTTGTAGTGTCCATATACATTTCTGGAATGAAAACATCTCGCAGCCCACCATAGAGTTGCCTAGTTAAGCATGTAATATGAGGAGGCAAAAGATGAGAATGGTTGACCAGTAATTTTATGAATAAAAGCCACTGCAGGTTATGCTTAGTGATGTGCTACTACCTGAACCTGAGCCCATTTCTTGCTTCTTGCCGATAATCCATCTCCTGCATTAAATGTGATCACCTGTATTCATTGTGAATCTCTAAGAATATGCCACAAATATAATATCCTAATTGTGATTTTAAGAGAGTTCAAGTGCGACAATTTCTCCTTATGGATAGAAAACATATTTTCATGCAGTTCAAAGAGAACAATAAGCATGAAGTCTCCTAATGCCAAAGTATTTTACTTTTAAGGCTTCCACATAGTCGATCATAGAATTGCTAAACAGTCATCCATACCCTTCAATCGTTCAGCACTGAGAAGATTCATACTATACATGGACCACATTGCATGGTTGCATCACAATATGTTTGAGATTTGATCTTATGTGGTAACTTCAATTAATGCAACAAACACAAAACATATAATTGATGGATGCATGAATGTCAATTGGACAATGCCGACAACAGTGGCAGTGCCATTACAAATGGATCATGCCTAAGAAGATGTCTTGAAATCCTGCTTTAAAGTAATGAAAATGAAGCACTAGAAGAATATAATGATTTCTAGATATAATACCCTCAACTTAGACCTACACAGGCCCCCAAATCTTTAATAGTGTTAAATTTTCGTCCAAATTGATTAAGTTAATTGAAGTTAGATTACCTCAGTCACTTTGTCCAACATCCAGACCAGACAAATAAGAGAGGGAAAGAGGGACAATGACAGATATATCCTTTGCTCTCATTCTCAGACTAACCCTAAATCTATGGTAGATTTAGTCAAATAGATAGCTAAATCTTGCAGTCTTTGAGGGAAAAAGAAGACTACCCCCCACAAAGGCCTATCCACTGGGGTGAATCAAGGCAAATTTCCATAGGAGATGAACTTTAGTTTGGGTACATGTTCACTTTTCCCCATATTTTTCATGCGCACAACACCTGTTTTCGAACCCATAATTGAAGAACAAGATGATATAAGAAGACACAATAAAAGAAAGGAAAACAGATCAAAGATAGGGAAGAAGCTCCGTACAATACGGTAAGGAATTTGAGAAGGGGTTGGCTTACTAATAGCAACAGGGAAAATAAGTGTGAATAAACAGAGATCAAGTTCTACGTTCGAAGTTCTAGTCAGTAACATTAAGTTCAACAATGGTTCTATCTAATAAGAGGTTTTAGTTTCAAACTCAAATGATTTGTAAGGATAATTTGAAAATATCAAAAGACTTGGCGAGGCTGGTAAATTTAGGTCTAATTTGAATCTCATATTTGAAAGGGCAAAATGTGAAGTTTTATCCCATAGAAAAGAAATTAGAGAATATTAAAATACTAAGTATTTTTTATCAAAAGATTAGAGGCAAATTCATACCCGAAAAAGACTAGATGCCCATTCATCAATAACTGCCTGCAAGTGAATGTCCTCAGTTAATTAGCGTCAGATACCTCAATGTCACCCAAAAGAAAGAAGCTCCGATGTATATCAATATATATATATATATATATATATATATGTTAGCAGCTACTACTCAATGAAATGAACAGTTTACACAAATTAGTTTAGGGACATACCTGAAGATCAGTATTAAGCTTGGCAGTTCTCCTTATCAGCCCTGCAAGAAAACGTAGGATAAAGATATCCAAAAAAATTGCTGCTTGAACTCCGGGTCTCTGTACTTTCACAGCAACAGCCTGACCACTAGAACGAAGCTTGGCCTGATAAACCTACGAACATAAGGCGAGAAATAAATTTTTTTTTCAGGCTAAAAGAGAAGTTGAAATGAAAATCATTTTCAATTCTCAATATGATATGTAAATCATGTATCACCTGTCCAAGGGATGCTGCAGCAATTGGTTCGGGTGTAATTTCAGAGAAAAGTATGTCTATTGGTAATCCAAGCTCTTTCTCAATCATGCTAAAAGCAACTACACTTGAAAAAGGTGCTATGCGATCTTGCAACAATGAAAGCTCCTCCAGATATGATGGAGGGATCACATCCTGTGAGGTAAAACTTTTATCAGAAAAGAAATCAAGTGTACAAAAGTAATCTATATACAAGTTTTGCCCTTGAAGTTTCCCAGTTTTACCCATTTCAAAGGAAAGCATTACCCAAGCACAATGGAATTCCACTAGAAGTAATAAGAGTAGTTAAAGAGGAGGTTTTCTAAAATTTATAACTGAAGCTTTATGAGTAAGAATGCTATATTGACATTTAGAAGCAGAAGAAAAACAACTGGCAGAGATTTAGTCACAAGAAGGTGCTCAGCTTAGAAGTCAACTATCGGATCTCTAGGTCACTGGGACAGACTGAAAAGCTAAATCAGACTACAAATCAAATGCTATTTCAGTTTTTTCCCCAATCATTTGAAAAAAAATCAAGATCCAGGCAGAGGCATGAGATAGAAGTTAGATACAAATGATGCAGCTGACAAGCATCCAGACATAGATTTCAGACTAAAAGTAGTAATAGTTACTTTTATCATCGATAAAAGTTTCCCAAATTTTAGAGGACAGTTGCTGAGGAAAAAAAGTGCTTGGAATAATAGCCAGTTTTCCCTATCTTAAAAAAATCCTCCAAAAAATGTAAAGTTAGCATTATAGCACCACTCAACAACTGTTTCCAAATGAAATACAATATTTTCATGTTCAACCTGATGTAACATCAATGGATGAAGAGTTAATTGCCGTACCTGATCAGGGCAGTAAGCAGTAAAATACATAAAAAGGAAAAAGAATATCAACATATATTTTCAGTGACATGCATATGAGTCATGTGAGAAGGGTACAGGTGATGGATATTGAGAATGATGAGGACAAGAATTGACAATCTTCCATTTTTAGCTTAGCTGACTTTCTTCTATTTTTAATTTTTTAATTTTGAATTTTGAATTTTGGTTTAGTTTAGGTATTTGAGTGATTTTAGGGAATTTGTTTGAGTGATTTGAGGGATTTTTATTTTGTGAGATTCTAAAATTCTATAATTTTCTCTATTTAAGGGATTGATGTAATCGAATGGAATAATGAATTATTGAATAAAAAATTGCATTAGCTAAAATTTGGTGTGAAACCTTGGGTGTGAAACCCTAGGTCTCGGTGTAAGACCCTAGGTCGTTCCCTGTGCCTTCTTCCTCCAGCCGCCAAGCATTCACTCGTCTTTCCTACGTCAACAATCAGTCAAACCGTCCTCTTCCCTACAGACCACCAGTTCCACACCTAGCCCGCCCCTGATCTCCACCTCCGACCACCAGCACCATCATCTCCTCCCAAACAGTCGCACCACTAGTGCCATCATCTCCTCCCAAGCAGCCGCCCTACTCCCACCGTCACCAAGCCTCCCTTCCCAGCAACTACCACCTTCGTACACCAATTGTTTGGCAAAATTCCCCACCAGAGCAACACTACCACTGTCACAGCCGCTTACCACGGATCATCACATCGCTATCGTCCCGTCGTCCTTGCCGATGTCGTCACTCTAGTCACTGCTCAGAGTCGCCGCCGTCGTCGTTCAGATTCGTCGCCATCGTCGTCACTCAGTTCGCCGCCGCATCGTCAGCCAATTCGACGTCGTCTCTCACGTCGAGTCTGTTCAGACCGACAAAGATTTCGCTTTCTTTATTTTTCTGTTTATCTCATTTGGTTAGTTAATTACATGAGTATCTTGTCTTTAAACTATTATCATATATTCGCTGCTTAGATTAGTATTTATGAGTTGAGGGTAACTGAACATGTGACTGTTGAAAAATTTATAGATTGTGGAACTGGTACAATGATAATGAATATTACGATTATATTGCTTGATATTGGAATTGTTCATGATTATTGACGCAAATCTCATTAAATCCATCTGTCACATTAACTGTTTGAATTTAATTTCCAGCCAAAGATCATAAATTTTGGCGAAACGGTACGTTCTTCGATTTAGATCGCTGACTCTGATAGACCCCATATCCCGTTTCGCATCATTTTTGGTATCAGAGCATGGTTCTAGTTAGGAAATTTCTTTTTTTAGTTGAGTCTTTATTTGTTTAAAAAAATCCAGTCATCTAATTTAGTTGTTAGTACACATATTCATCTTATTTAGCTGTTAGTGCATGCCCACTCGCACAGGTCTACCCTATCGATTGGGAGAGTCAAGTGAGACAATTAGTGAGTCCAGCATGTCAGACAGTGTAGAGTCCGAAATCCTTAAGAAATTCACTAAACTAGTAGCACGATTTGATACCGTATTCCAGGAGTGTAGAACTACCCGCGAGGCCTTCCAAAATGCAACCAACGAGACGCGCGCTAAGCTAGGAAAAGCGTGTGTTGCAACTCCTCCTCTGCAAGGTTAAGGTCATGGGCACATCGTTCATCGACCCCCACCTTAACATGTGCCTGATCCGCCAACCTTTGATTGTATGTTCGACCCAGAAGCTTTTTTGGACTAGCTGAAGGACATAGATCGTTACTTTAATTGGTGTGCCCTGACGAAGCTGCGAAAAGTCAAGTTCGTAGCTATGAAACTTATCGGACCAACCTGCCAATATTGGTCCAACTTCGAAATGTTAAGGCACGTTAGAGGTGAGTTACCGATTACAACTTGGCGAGAAATGACCAGCGAACTAAAACGGAAATACCTCCCGTCGTCGTTCTATCATAGATTGCTCGACAAGTAGCATCGTCTTACTCAGGGAACCAAATCTGCAAAAGAGTGTGTTGCTCAATTTGATGAATTGTTTACTCGATGCAGCACCATTAATCAAGATGCACCAATAAAAGTCTTGTTAAAGTTTAGAGCCGGATTAAGAAGTAACCTCCAAACCGAACTATTTGCTAGAGGAGTAGACATTCTTGAGAGAGCTTACGTCTTAGTTTAAGATCTAGATGAAGCTAAACTCCATCAATCTCATAGGAGTCAGGATTTTCAAACTGATTCCTCCCAATCTTCCCGTGCCACTACCTCTAGTCAGTCTCCGAGTCGATTTAACTCTAGTTTTCTTAGTCTAGAGTCGATCCCAAGGGTCATGAGTCAGAGAGAGATTTCTCCAAACTTAGCTTAATAATTCAGTGTTACAATTGTCAAGGGTATGGGCACGTCGCTACCATCTATACAACCACGTTCAGAGTTAAAATTAATAAGCCGCCTATAACGGAATCAAAACCTCTTATTGAGAAAACCGTTAACCAGGCCGTAGATTTGATAGAATCTAACTCTGATAAGAAATTTCGGGATAGTAAAATGGAAAAACCATGCACTTCCGATTCTTCTGAAACTATCCCTGTAATTGTGGAGTTGATTGAATTTTCATGCAATGACACTCCGATTATTTCCCAAACTATCCCTTTGATCACGGAGTTCACTGATGTTATCTCTATAGTTGTTCCTGAAATTGAAACTCTAATTCTTCCTGAACTCACTCCAGTAATTAAAAATGTTGTTGATGTTCCACACAAAGTCCTCCCGGACAAACATGATACCCAACATGTTTCTGACTTGGTTCTTAAAGTGAGTCACTCAGATATCTGTATGGAAGTTGAATACCAAAATGAGCCTAGTGAAATAACTATCATATTAAATGTCAAACCCCCATGTATTGTCCTGATAGTCACTCACACATACACTGATCCATTTTGGGAAAATATAGTGATTAGAGATACAAGTTTTAGCATGAGTGTTTTCTTTTCCTTTTTCTCTCATGTTAAGCGCACAAAAGCACTCCTACGTTATACATTTGTTTGCATGCTCCTCACTATCACTATTAGGACAGGAAAATTTTTATGCATTTTAACAAAGGAACACTGTAGGAGAATTTCTGTGTAGGAGCTAGAGTTAGCAAAATAGAGGGGTGAAGACAGAAGAGACCTAGGATAAGAGGGAGAAAGAGGGAGAGAGAGAGAGAAAGTTGTTGAATATTGCTTGTTTATTTCCTTTGTCAACTGGTACACCTATAGGCTATTAGCCCTTGATTATTGCCTAACAAAAGTACTAATTAAAATATAAATCAAATCTCATTAAATCCCTCCCTAAATCCTGCCTAAGGCCTTGCTGTTCAGCTGTCCTCTTAATGGATGATTTCAAATCAAGCCTTAATTGTAATTTTCCAATTTAGCATCATCAGTTAACGATTGAATGCAATTGTATCTTTGTTGCGTCTTGTGTAAACCTTTAGGGGAAGGTTCAATTGTGTAACATTCCCACCCCCATAGGAAAACAACTTGTCCTCAAGTTGGAGCTCATCCAAATTGACAAGGTCCTCCCAACTTGAATCTTCTAGCAGTAGGCCTGACCATTAGACAAGAGCTTGAGGAGCGGTTTCCCCATTTCGAAGTATGGTGCGCCTAGCTATGATGGTAACCGATTGGTGGACTAGATGATGATCTTCAGTTAGAACAGGCAGATCATGAACAGGTGGTGTTGATTGGCCATGGTATGGCTTTAAGAGAGAACAATGAAACACGGGATGAATGCGAGTAGTTGGTGGTAATGCCAAGCGATATGCAACTGATCCAATGCGTTTCTCTACTTTGAATGGCCTGTAATAGCGCAATCCAAGTTTGTGAACTGACTGTTTGCGTGCTATTAATTGGTGATAGGGCTAAAGCTTTAACAACACCAATTGGTCTGGTTCGAAAGATATTGCAGTGTGGTTCTTGTCGGTGTAAAATTTCATGGCTGTTTGTGACTTGAGCAAGTTGTATCTTAGTTGGGATAATATCACGTCACGGGAGCGAAGGTCTGTGTCGACTGCTTCGAAGGCAGAGGTGTCACTGTAATAATTGAGCATTGATGGAGGTTTATGGCCAAATGTAACTTCAAATGGAGTCATTCTTGTCCAAGCTTGAAAGGTCGTGTTGTGGTGGTACTCTGCCCAACTTAGTAAATTGGACCATTTATTCGGTTGGTCGTGAACAAATGCTCGCAAGTATTGCTCGATGCACCGATTGACACACTCGGTTTGTCCGTCAGATTCCAGGTGATATGCAGATGAGAACTTGAGCTTTGTTCCTTGGAGCTTGAAAAATTCTCGCCAAAAATGGCTCTGGAAAATTGGGTCACGATCAGGAAATAATGGATTTAGGCAATGTCGTGGATTTGCCCACCAACTCCCAAAAAATGGATGCAACTAGGGGCGTTGTATCGTCGTGATAAGGCGGCTAGATGCACTCCTTTAGAGAAGCGATCAACCACTACCAGGATAACGGTATGGCCTCCGGATAGGGGTAAATAAGTGATAAAGTCCATCGAAAGGTCAGCCCACAGTGAAGTTGGAGGAACAATTGGTTGCAGCAATCCATAAGGGTTTTGATTTGTGGGTTTGCACTTTTGACATACGTCACAAGAGCGCACATATTCTTTAAGCTGTTGTCGCATTGTCTTCCAATAAAAATGTGGTGCTAGCCGTTGGAGAGTGCGTTGCACACCAGAGTGACCCCTAAGAAGAGATGCATGATACTCAGCCAAAAGGAGGGGAATCAAGGTTGAGTTTTTTGGTAAGTACAGGCGACCTCTGTAGCGTAGTAACCCATGTGAGAAGGACCAGCCTGCTGTTTTAGATTTGTTGGCTGATAATTCTTCTATAAATTGCTGACAAAATGAATCATTAGCCACTTCTTGCATCAAGATTGTTAAGTCAGAGCTAATAGGTCTGGATATGGCTAGGAGGACTTAGTCAGATGTGGTGCTTATGTTGTCAGGTTTGGAAATAGATGGTGTCGTCTGTTTTGCGAGCAGCGATGGTGGAAGTTGTATTATTAGTGAACTCAGGCACACGAGAGAGCATTTGCTAGACTGCTACTGCATTCAAAGATCCCGATTTGTACTCGATCGAGTAGCTATAGCCCACTAGTTTGGATAGGAATTGTTGTTGCTCTGGATTTTGAATAACCTGTTTTAGCATATTTTACAAACTACGGTGGTCTGTTCTAATAATAAAGTGATTTCCCAGTAAATATTGGCGACACTTCACCACTGCCGATTGAACCGCAAATAACTCTCTAACATATGTGGACTTGCATTGTTTTGGAGAGTTTTCGACTATAAAATGCGATCGGGTGTGATTGCTGCATGAGGACCGCACCTATGCCTATACCAGAAGCATCTGTCTCCAATACAAACTGTAAGGAAAATTCTAGTAATGCAAGCACTGGTGCTGATGTCATGGCTGACTTGAGTGCTGTGAAAGCTTGGTGTGCCCGGTTTGACCAATTGAAACCATCTTTTGTGAGAAGATCTGTGAGGGGTGCTGCTGGATGCATAATGGTGAATGAAACGACGATAATAGCCCGTGAGACCAAGGAAACCACGAACCTGACGCTGATTGGTAGGCATCGGCCAAGCAGTGATGGCCTTGATTTTTGAGGGATCGACTGCCACCCCTTGTGTGGAGACGATATGTCCTGGAAATTCAATGGAGGGGCTTCCAAATGTGCATTTGGATCTTTTCACTGTCAAGTTGTGTTCTTTCAGTGTCGAAAATATTTGTCGAAAGTGGCCAATGTGTTCCTCATAGCTGCTGCTATAAACCAAGATGTCATCAAAAAATATGACCACAAATTTTCGTAGGTATGATTGGAATACCTCATTCATTAGAGCTTGGAAGGTCGGTGGTGCGTTTGTAAGTCCGAATGGCATGACTAAAAATTCAAAGTGGTCGTGATGTGTGCAAAAGGCAGTGTTGTGCACATCTTTTTCGAACATTCGCACTTGATGGTAGCCCGAACGAAGGTCAAGCTTGGAGAAAATTGCTGAACCATAAAGCTCGTCAATTAGTTCATCCATCGTAGGAATGAGAAATAAAGAAATTCTTAAAACCGACCCTTTTTGAAATTTAATGGGCAAATTCGACCTCCAAGAAAAACTATTAGCAAAACCGACCCTTTTCAGAAGAAAATGATCGGTTTTGCAGCGACGGGGCATTTCGTGTTCAGTAAACGAAGTGCACGGGACTACTAGTCCCGTGCAATTCGTCCTCAGCAGGCGACTGCCTCTCTGCCTAAAAGCCGGGACTAAAAATCTTAAATAATCTATTATAACTGAAGTGCACATGTATGGAGTTCGTCATCGAAATTAAAAATCAACAATCCATCATATGCAAATAATCTATTATAACTGAAAATATTATTCATCAAATTTAATACCTTAATCAATCTCAAATAATGGTTAAATCCTAATTATTATTCATCATATATAAATAATTGCTAAACCCTAACTCCCAAATCACATTATTCATCCTATTGCACAAAATAAAAACTAATCCTACCCAATTCTAGCAAAATTAACAGCCAAAATATTTTTCATATCCCTCCCAAAAATTAATAGCAACATTAAAAAAATCACACCTTGATCGGAGCTTGGAGGATGTGGGGTCGGCGAGGGTCGACAGGGTCGGCGGGGACAGGGTCGGCGGCTCGACGGGGTCAGCGGGTTAAGGGGGCAGCGGGGTACGCGAGGGGCAGCGGGGTAGGTGAGGTATGGTTCGGGGTTTTTTTGGGGAGGCTTGGTCACGAGAGCGTCGGCAGGGGTCGGCGGGGTCGACGGGCTTGATGAGGTCGGCGGGTAGGCGAGGGGCAGTGGGCTAGGGTGTTTTTTTACGAGGTATGGTCACGAGAGCGAATGAATTTTAGGGGTGGGTCACGGGGTTAAGCGAACTGCATGGGACTACTAGTCCCGTGCAGCTCGCCAAAAAGTATCGATTGCAAAACCGACCATTTTCAGTCGGTTTTGTTTATTTTTTCCTGGGGGTCAAATTTGCCCAATAAATTTAAAAATGTCTCTTTCAAAATTTTATCCAATGGGAAATCTGTCTTTAATGGTGGTTGTATTCAATGCACGATAGTCTACGCAAAAACACCATATGTCATCCTTCTTTTTCACCAATAGCACCGGTGAACTAAAAGCTGAGTGAGTTGGACGAATGACACCTGTTTGGAGCAGCTCATTTACCTGCCTTTCTATTTTATTTTTTGAAAATGAGGATAACGGTATGGTCGAACATTCACCGCTTCGGTGCCTGGATGTAAGGGAATGCAGTGGTCGATAGAGCGGGCTGGAGGTAGCCCGATTGGTTCAGCAAATACGTCTTGAAATTCATCCAGAAGTGTTGCCAGAAATGGTGGTTGTTGCTCATCGCTCTTGGCTAAGGACAATGTGTCCTCACTGGTCGGTGTGGTCTGCAGACACATGAAACATGAGCATACGCCCCCCTGATGTGATCATTTTATTAAATCCTACTGGAGAGTGGACGTGCTGAGGTAGAGTCGTCGCCATGTAGTTGGATATGCTGTCCTTGTAGGCTGAATTCCATTGTCAGGGTTGCATAGTTTGTCAAGTTCGGACCCAATGTAGCCAACCATTGAACGCCTAAAATATCTGTGCCTTTAATGTCGAGTACGAATAAGTCCAGATGGAAGGTGTGAGATTGCAGAAACAACGACACCTCATTGCAGACTTGATGACAGTGGAGGTAAGCATCGCTGCCGACACGTACCTTGAATGGTTGGGTGGGTGTTGTGGGTAATTCCAAAAAAGATGACATACGGTTAGATATGAAATTGTTTGTACTACCATTGTCGATAAGCACCTGAATCTTATGGCCATTTATGCTTCCTTGCATACTCATTGATTTGGCCGAGCGTTGGCCCAAAAAGACATTAAGGCTAAGTTCTGGACTGGGCTCTTCCTCTTATTGCGGTGTCGAATCGACCATGGGTGTCTCCAAGTTGTCTATGGAGTTGTCTTCCATTTCTTCTAAGTAAAGGAGCGAAGCACGTCTTTTGCAACTGTGGCCTGGGGTGAAACGATCGTCACAGTTAAAACATAACTCTTTTGCTCTTCGATCTTGCTGCTCTATCGCTGTTAATCTACGAACAGGGAGTTTAGTTCCTAGGTTAGGACTGACCGGAGCTATAGGCTGTGGTTGTGGGGTTGGTCAAGCAACCCAAGGTCTTGGTGCTGATCTGGTATCAACGAACTGATCTTCGAAAACCCGAGCTAAAGCAAATGCATCATCAAGGTCACGAGGTCGCTGTGCTGTTACTGCGCGTTGAATTCTCGGCTGGAGTCCTGAAATGAATGAACTTTTTAAGAGATCAGGTGTAAGGCCAGTCACTTTATTAGTCAACGCCTCGAACTTGTTTTGGTATTCTGCCACTGAAGCCGATTGTGAAAGCTTCATTAGTTGGCCAGCTGGGTCAGTGTATTCTGATGGACCAAATCGCTTATGTAGACCTAAAACAAAAGTGTTCCAATCTGTAAGACGGCCCGCTTAAACCATGCTTTGGAACCAACAAGACGTCGGTGTATCTAGGTGCGTGGAGGCTAGGAGTAACATATCTTCCAAGGGAGTTGCGTAGTACATGAAGTACTGTTGAATGCTAAAAAGCCAATCAGCAGGGTCACCAGATGAAAACCGAGGGAATGTCAAACGAATGTTGAGATTCGCATGCGTCTCCGGTTGAGCTTTTGTTGTGCGCAGTGGTTGTTGTGACCCAGGGCCAAGAACACTCGATGAAGGTTGATGTGTTGGAATGGAGGAATTAGCTCGTATTTGCTCAATCATTGTAGCCAAGAAACGTTGTTCCCTTTCTTGCTCTCGCTACTGGGATAACTGGTTACGGTTTTTCATGGCCATGTTAAGTTATACTAGTAATCTCTCAAAAATCTCATCCTTCGTGTTTTGTGAGCGAGTCTGTGGTAACATGGTGTACGTTGAGCAAGCAACAAAAGCACCAAATTGTTAGGAGAATCTCTGTGTAGGAGCTGGAGTTAGCAAAATAGAGGGTAGAAGATAGAAGAGATCTAGGATAAGAGGGAGAAAGAGGGAGAGAGAGGGAGAAAGAGAGAGAGGGAGAGAGAGAAAGTTGTTGAATATTGCTTGTTTATTTCCTCTGTCAACTGGTACACTTACAGGCTATTAGCCCTTGATTATTACCTAACAAATGTACTAATTAAAATATAAATCAAATCTCCTTAAATCCCTCCCTGAATCCTGCTTAAGGCCTTGATGTTCAGCTGTCCTCTTAATGGATGATTTCAAATCAAGCCTCAATTGTAATTTTCCAATTGAGCATCATCAGTTAACGATTGAATGCAATTGTATCTTTGTTGCGTCTTGTGTAAACCTTTAGGGGAAGGTTCAATTGTGTAACAAACACCTAATTATTCCATTTGATAGAGGATGCCATGCATGTTAAACACTTCGTTGAGTTTACATCTGTCATTGATCATATTGTTCGAGTCTGCATTTCATCATAATCATTTGAGTTGATTCATAGCATTTTGAATTACTTAGTCATATATTGGGGAATCAGTGATCTAATTTGAATAAATATATATTATTAATTGAAATGTATGATATTGAGTCAGGATATAATTTAAAACTGTTAATAATGATATTTGAGATGGTTTGGTCTTGTCCAATACAGTTTTTTTTATAGCTGTTTAAGATTTAACATGATATTTATGAACTTTTCCAACTCTTAAAATAATTAATGGCAACATTTATATTATCGATTTGGTCATAGTTCTATTCTCAATATTAATTTTTTAAGCAGTTCACGATAGTTATTGGCAGTCCACTGATATAAATCTGACCCTAGCCTATTGTTACTGAGAGTTCTTTCACTTTATCCCACTTCTATATATTCACCCATGCAGCAGTGAATTTTGATAATATTTTAGATAGTAAATTTACAATATAATCTAGCTAATGATTTGAGATGCAAGAAAGTAACTGACGACAGATTAAGATGCAAAGAGGGTATATTGAAGATAACAAATTTTTGCAGCTAACTTGACAGAGTCGTGTTTTCTCCCACCCGGGGAGAATGACAAGAATTGATAATCTTTCATTTTTAGTTTAGTTGACTTTCTTCTAATTTTAATTTTTGAAATTTAAATTTTGAAATTTGAATTTTGGTTTAGTTTTGGCATTTGAGTGATTTTAGGGAATTTGTTTGAGTGATTTGAGAGATTTTTATTTTGTGAGATTTTAAAATTCTCTAATTTTCTCTAAGGGACTGGTGTAATCAAATGGAATAATGAATTATTGAATGAAAAATTGCATTAGCTAAAATTTGGTGTGAAACCCTAGGTCGTCCCATGTGTCTTCTTCCTCTAGCCGCCAAGTATTCCCTCATCTTCCCCACGTCAACAATCAGTCAAACCCTCTTCTTCCCTGCAGACCACCAATCCCACACCCAGCCCGCCCCTGATCTTCACCTCCGACCATCAGCACCATCATCTCCTCCCATACAGTCGCACCATCAGTGTCATCATCTCCTCCCAAGCAGCCATCCTACTCCCACCGCCACCGAGCCTCCCTTCCCAGCAAATGCCGCCTTCATGTACACCAATTGTTTGGCAAAATTCCCCACCAGAGCAATACTACCACTGCCACAGTCGCTTACCACGGATCATCATATCGCTATTGTCCCGTCGTCCTTGTCGACGCCGTCACTCTAGTCTCTAGTCGCTGCTCAGAGTCGCTGCTCAGAGTCGCCGCCATCGTCGTTGTTCAGATTCGTCGCCGTTGCTGTCACTCAGTTCGTCGTCGCGTCGTCAGCCAATTCAACGTCGTCTCTCACGTCGAGTGTGTTCAGACCGATGAAGATTTCGCTTTCTTTATTTTTCTGTTTATCTCATTTGGTTAGTTAATTGCATGAGTATCTTGTCTCTAGACTATTATCATATATTCGATGCTTAGATTAGTATTTATGAGTTGAGGATAACTGAACATGTGACTATTGAAAAATTGATATTGATTGTGGAACTGGTAAATAATAATGAATATTGCGATTATATTATTTAAGATTGAATTGTTCATGATTATTGATGCAAATCTCGTTAAATCCATCTGTCACATTAACTATTTGAATTTAATTTCCTGTCTAAGATCATGAATTTTGGCAAAACGGTGCGTTATTCGATTTTGATCGCTAAATCTGATAAACCCCATGTCCCGTTCCGCATCAATATTGTTCTACAATTTCATGAATATGTTTTTGTTTATAGTGCAAAAACGTAAAAACACCCGGCATGTGGCCCAAACAATGTAACAGATAAAATAAAAAATAATAATAGTTAGAAAAGCATGTTACAGTTAACTAGTGTTTATTAGTTACATGGTCTACACATTCATAAAACTATAATTTTCCGAAATAACATAATTTAATTTATAGATTGTTTACCTAGTAGATAAAAAAACGCTCCAAACTTAAATAAGAAATCTATAAAAGGTAGTAAGCACACTCCCTCTTGACTATAAGTGCCCTAACTTATTTATAGAATATTTCCAAAATAAACATAATTTAAGTTTTAGATTGTTCACATTGTAGATGGAAAAATGCTCCAATCCTAAATAAGAAATCAATAAAAGGACAGTGAGCAAAACCCTCTTGACTATAAGTGTCCCACGTTGTTTATAGGAAAGAGAACATCCATGCAATCACCAACATGGATGGTCTCTTTATACATGTAGAGATATTTGGTTTTGCAGTAACAAAAAATCATTAAGGGGCTAAACTAAACTTTCAGTTTTAAACAATATTCTTGAAGGGCTTTTATGACTAGTTAAGAATAATAAGTTGCATATTAAAATCTTCATATTGCAACTTTGCTAATTTCAAAGGGCTTATATCAAAAGAAGAGCAGATAGAAATATGACCCCCTTGCCCTTTAATGTTGGCAAAACAAATTTGTGGACCCGTCACAGTTTAACCTTTCGTTGTGCTTGAAATGGAAAAATCGTACGAAACACATCTACATGTCAAATAGTATTTACTGTGCTGATACATTCAACTTTTACTTTCTTTAGTCTTTGGTTAATCTCCACACTTTATGATATGTCCGGAATATGTTATGAATTTCTGGATATGTTATAGAAATATCAATCAACTAGTGATATCTGGCCATAACAAACAGATGTTAAGTGTCTGAGTATCCTAGAGTATCAAATCGAACAACTTTTAGAAAATAAACCGTGGGCTCCTGCATGGGCGGGTGGTTGGGTGTGTGATGTGTGTGCGCATAAGTGTGGTACTTAATGAAGCAACAAGGTGTATTAAGCATTACTTGTTAACTGTGTTATAATATTATGGACGGTCAAAAGATGACAGTGGTATGGATGGAACAATACTTTTTAACACCTTTTTCTTTTATCCTTCTTCTGTAAGTTACTTCTAGATATCTTCAAAGCTTTCCTGTTCTTTAACATGATAATATCATGTTTTCCATTTTTATTTGATGAGTAGTATGTGAGTTGTACAACATAACTGTCCAAATGTCGCATCCTCTCCAAGTCTCTAATCTGGTTGAATTTGCCTGATATGATGTGTCATCGCAACACTACCATCAAGTACATCACAGTGTCGGAAAAAAACATGCTATTTAACTCCATTATGCGCTATGTAATTTAGCAGACCTTAAAATTACATAGCAATTTGAAATAGCACAGACACATCGTTAACTCTATGTTGTCAGCCTTTTACAATATATCATACACCATCTTAATACAACGTGCACTATTTCAATATAACAGGGGTTATTTCAATATAACATGTGTTATTTTAATATAATTATATTAGAGACCTAGTGAATATTCGCTAAGTTTGATATGTTTAAGACTTAAGGCAATTTAGTAGTTGTTTTTGAAGTGTTGTTTAAGATTTTATAGTTCTCTCGTTGACGTGATTGATATTTGGTGACATCATTATGGTTGTGAACTAGTGATGGTGAACATATCATTTGTGAAGAATGAAATAATTAGGAAACTATGGACAAGATATGCAACTTTTTCATGTTATATTTGAACATTTTATTGTGGTACTTGTTAGTAAATTAGTACATTGTTTAATAAGTTTTAGAACTTTTATTGATATTTTATTATATCTGAAAATCAGAATCCTATTTATTATAATTATCATATATAATTCTATATTTGTTTTAAAATAAATACAAATATGAAACCTAAGCTTATTCTATATGCACTTTAAGCTAGTGAGAACCCGAACTTGATGCTATACGCTCTTGTTATTTTCAAAATGGCCCCTAGTACCATGATGGATACTAGTATGACTCTCTGATCAAACATCTGTGCAACATTATTATCCA
The DNA here is from genome assembly GCA_022839385.1 of Asparagus kiusianus. Taxonomy (NCBI): domain Eukaryota; kingdom Viridiplantae; phylum Streptophyta; class Magnoliopsida; order Asparagales; family Asparagaceae; genus Asparagus; species Asparagus kiusianus. The sequence goes on along the minus strand of BQKN01000450.1, from coordinate 291,349 downwards.
AAAGTTCCAAGACCAAAGAATATTGGTCAAATTCACCATAATTTTGAACTTGACATGTTTTTTTTCTTCATGTGTATTACTTGAAATTGCTCTCTCTGTCAGCAATAATTTTCAGCCTCTTACCCCAAGATTGTCCATATTGCTAGCTAATCTATTCTAGACTAAAGTATTTGCTCGAGACAATTCATAAATAGCAGACCCACAGAACATATTTTCCTGTGACTTCCACTTCTCACAGACCATAAAACTAATGTGATATAACTCCACCAGAAAAAATGCCTTCTAAGATATATTTACACTTGGATATTCTCAGGAATGTCTGAATTGATATAAATAAATAAATAAGTTTGTTACTAATGACAATATGAATTACAAGGCTTGTTCCCAAAATTAGCACACAATGCAGTGTTACGATAATAAAAGTTAGTCTTTCATGAACAGGCAACTTATTCATAAACATATTATCATAAATGACTATAAATCCAGTTTGATATGAATGAAATAGGAAGGCAATACAAAGGGTACACAAATCCTTGAACATATTATCTTTTCACAATAAAAGATCCAGTTAAATATATTAGAAAAGGACACATCAGCTTACTGGTCGAGAGGAAACAGCTTGAGCAATCTTCACAAATGCCTGCCAAAGCATTATGTAGACTGAAATCAATACACAAACAACTGAACTAAATACAGTAAGAATAAGGCACGATTCTCGTATATATGAAAAATTATTGCTATAACTAAATTAGAGTAAAGGTTCTGATAGATATGTTTCCAAACTCTAGGGCATCTTTTGCCCAATAAAAGCATATAAAAGAAAGGTCAAAGGGAAAAACCGGCCCAAGCTCAAGCAATATCATCCGAAGATCCGCAGCTCTGACCTACACATAAGATTAAAAAAAATGAAAATTTTCAGTTAAAAGTTCCTCCATAACACATCAAGATGAACCCTAGCCTCTTGACCAATGCAAATATGAAGAATTGTTTTTCCTTTAATCCTGATTTATTTTTGAAATACACTAACATCCACATCATCCTTAAAATTCGAAATATCTATACTAAATTATTTCTAAATCCATTTATGTACTGGATTTAAACAATGGCTAAACCTTTAGGTTTATAAAAGAAACCCCTGCAAAGAAATCTAAGCCCTAAATTTCTCAAATTTCTAAAAAGAAGTTGCTGTCTCCAACTAAAATAAGTGACAGATTACTACCTTGAACATCTCATCGGAGCGCTCGAGGAGCTGATCGAGGTACCTCAGACCAAACCACCGCCCGAAACTGGTTCCGATCTGCAAGAACCGCCGGATCACGAGGACCGGCTTCCGGCGATAGATTGCAGCGATCTTATTGATGTTGTACTCGTTCAAGAACTCAGCTTCGCTCGAGGCGCCGTCTTCGAATATGTAGCCCGAGTACTTGGTGAAGGCATCGAGGTCGCCGTTGGAGGAGGACAACGCGGCGGGAAGCGGAGGTAGACTGTACCGCCGCCGGCAATGGTGGAGGGGAAGGATTTGGCGGGGAGAGGGGCTGGATTTGGCGGGAAAGGGTGGCGGAGATGGCGGGAATATGAGAAGCATTATGTGGAGAGAGAGGAAGTGAAGAAGAGAGACGAGGAGAACTTCTAGCATCGACAGCGGGATAATATTTATAGAAATGTTAGCACCACTCTAATATTTATGTGTGTGGTTTTTTTCTTTCTTTCTTTTTATATATATATATATATATATATATATATATAGATATATATATATATATATATTTTATTTTTATTTTTTTTTTTTTGCCAGGCGAAAGATAGGAGAGGGGATAGGGTGAGATCGAGAGCGGTGGTCACACACGGACCACAGGAGTTAGGGAGTCGGCGATTGCGTGAGAAATGTATAATCTGCACATCGGGTTTTTGCTTTTAGACCCATTTGTTTATTCTCATTTATCTTTAAATCCAAATACTATTATTTGTATCTTTAAGCCCAATTCATCTTTTTTATTTATCTTTAAACACAATCTTCAAAATACTATATTTTCACCATTTGTTTTTATATTTTGGAGATTGGGTTTAAAGATAAATACAAAAGGTGAATTGGACTTAAAGATAGAAATAATAGTACTTGACTTTAAAGATAAATGGGAGTAAATAAATGAGTCTAAAAGCAAAAACCCCTATTTTTTAAGTGCCCATATTTTTAAGGCTGATTATGGCAATTATAATGCAATATATTATATTAATTGTATTTTATTATTTTATATTATGTTTTACTGTAAAAATTATATTAAATATATTGTTATGGCTAAACCACCAGATTGATATTTTTATTGTCCATATTTTTTAAGGTGAATTAAGGCAATTATAATACAATATATTATAAGTGTTATGTCGGTGTTTGCATTGATGATGCATCAGTGAGAGTTAATGGCCTACTCATGTAAAATGCTTAAGGAGGGGTTATTCATTGGGGTAATTTGAGGTAAATTGGGTAAAATTATTCTAATGGGATAATTTTACCCAATGGGATAATTTGAGTGGGATAAAGTGGGGTAAAATGGGATAATGGGACAATTTGAGTGGGACAATTGGTATGACATCTTTTTATAATATTATATTTATAGCTCAATTAAGTTCAAGGTTAACTATATAGAACATCAAATGATTAATTAAATAATATTTATAATATACAATAATATTATTTTTAAGATTATTTTAATATAAAATATTAAAAATAATATAATAATATTAATACACAACCAGCATTTCTCAACATATGACTGTAGCTTGCAAAACATCAGTTGACCAAAACAAACAACCAGCATTTCTCAACATATGACCATGAGAAATACACTGCTTGTAATCACGACTCTTGATTAAGAATCACTCGAGTCTCTTATTATTGCACTGTTTCTTATGAATCAAACACAATAAATTAACCTGCATATTTCGGTAACTGAAGAATCTCTCTGATACAAACAGAAAGACTTGCATAGACAAAACAATAGCGATTACATTGAAGTTAAGAATTACAAAGAATTTATAAACATATATACAATGTCCATCCGAATGCTCTGGGTTGTAGAGAACTCTATAAATACAAGGTAAACATATAAAGCAGTAAAGCTTTGCGAGCTACACAGCCCTCTAACGTGTGAACTTTTGATGTATTCAGACTGGAACAAGGCCATATAACTGTCATCTTTGTGCCAAGAAATTTCCTCTTAACTATTGACTTTATCAACAACATGAGAAGCAACCAAGCTCTATGCAGCAATCATGACTTATCCATACTAGAAGAAAATGCTCAGCAACTTTGCGTAAATTACAGTTCCTCCAAATAATTATCTCCAAGTAAGTCACATTGAGCCTCTCGAGGACAAGAGCACCAGGAGAGCGATCAGGTTCACTTGGTAAAGAACCAGGTTCTTCAGCTTCATTGTTTTGATCATCTTCTAGTACATCAGTTCCAACCCAATAGAAACAGAGAACTATTCACCACAAAACGTAGATTCCCCCCCCACGATCAATGGACTTCAGTAGAAATTAAAATAGCTACCCATGAACCCATACAAGCTCAAAATCAATGGACAGGTGTAGAAATGCCCTAATTCATCGAAATAAAGAGAGACCCAAATTGAGAAACTCATCAAAAACACGGGTTAAAGGGGGTGATTTGAAATGGGGGAAAAGCAAACCCTAGTTGTAAATTGTTGAGAAATTCGTCGGATTCAAGTGAAATAAGGAGGATAGAGGGCTTACGACGAGGTTGAGATTGATCACCCGCCGTCCCCACCCTTCCTCCCCCACGGCCGACGCCGCCACGGCCTCCTACGTCGCCTCCATCTCCTGTGCATAGCTCCGGTGTACTTCCCGCGACAGATGGCGGTGGAGGAGGCAGAGGAGATGGCGGTGGGGAAATCCCTGCTCGGGAACGATGACGGCGGAGCGGCGATCGAGCTCGAGCACGGCGACGATGGAGCTTGAGAACGGAAGTAGGGTAATTCTATTCCTCTCTTGTTCCAGGGGGAAAATGGGGTAAATTTGGAGGGTGGGGCTGAGGAGTGCTTATATAGTTGGGGTAATTTGGGGAAAAGTGGAGTATTTGTTCCCCATTTACCCCGACAAACCAATAACACCACAAAGTTGGCTCCAGTTCTAAATACCCCAATGAATAACACCAAACATTGTTGTTCCAAAAATTATCTCATTATCCCCAAAATTACACCAACGAATAACCCCCCTAGGAGCAAGGGCAGCAAGCTCCCATAGCCCGCTCTCAAGGCCTATATGGCGTGGGAGCCTGCTACATACGTTCCAGCAATCTCCTAAACGCTCCCAAACCCATCTCCTTAGACTGAAGTGGTCTTGCAGCCATCGGAGCTCCTAAGCGCTCCACAAATTTGTGGAGCGCTTGAGAGCTCCCATCTATTAAAAAAATTTACAAAAACCATCCTACAAAAAGCCCCCTACAAATTGTACTCGCATCGCATCCTCATTAGCTCTTTCTAATTATCAAATATTATCTTGTATTAGATTTATGATTGTACTTGAAGTTGAAAATTTTGGCATTGAATGAAAAAACTACTTTATTGAAAATGAAAATTGGTGTAGTACAACAACTTGAACTTCTTTGCTAAAATTACATTAGACATAAAGAAACTTAATCCTCGGTGATGTATCCCTTGAGCTGCCACAGATGCTCGATCAAATCATTTTTAGTGATTTTGTGTGTTTGCGTGTTCCTGATCTGATGATGATTTTGGATAAACTTAGTTAGAGGCATCGTCCGCACATGAGAAGGTTCAACGACTGGTACCAAATCAGAAAAGTCGAAGTTGTTGTCCAATTGACAATCTCGTTCATCTTCAACGATCATGTTATGCATTATGATGCAAGCTGTCATGATGTCTTTCAGCACACTAGGTTGCCAGAAACGTTCTGGTCCACGAACAATCGCAAATCGAGATTGTAACACGCCAAAAGCTCGCTCAACATCTTTTCTTGCGCTTTCTTGTTGTTGAGCAAAGTACTTATGCTTATTTCCTCGAGGTGCTAGAATAGTCTTCACTAATGTGGACCACTCTGGATAAATCCCATCGTCGAGATAGTATCTCATATTGTACTCGTGGCCATTGATAGTATAGTTGAACGGTGAAGCTCTTCCCTCCGCAAGTTGTGCAAAAACTGGTGAACGATGTAGAACATTGAGGTCATTGTGAGACCCCGGCAGTCCAAAGAATGTTAGACCCTAGAGGGGGGTGATTAGGGTCTTATGCTAATCTAATCCGATTAATGCCAATTTAAAATTAATTAACAAGTTATCCTAGCAAGTATGAAATATAATAACTATATAAGCTAGGATAAACAATATGAACAATGAGATATATCCTATATGATGAAATATATATATGCAAGGATATAAAAACTAACACAAGGGGTAAACAATATGAACTACATAGTGGATCAGATAAATAATGAGCTAATGACAATGACGACAAGAAATATAAACACAAGTATAAATAAACGCCAAAGCACACTCAAACACAAGATATGATCACGGAGTTCGGACCTTCCGTCCTACGTCTCCGCTCCCCACTCCCGGGAAGAAATCCACTATCACAACCGGGTTTTCTACGCTCACCCGAATAACGTTTACACCTCACAGTGTCGGTTTTTAACACGCTCACCGATCAACGTCACTCCTCACAATCGGTTTTCTAGTTCACCGAAAACTTCACAACACACTCGGTTTTCTAGCTCACCGAAAACCTTACAACACTCACAATGTAACAAATACAAATTCGTTCTCTACAATAGATGAGAACACAATTAAGCACAACTCAATGTTACAATCTCTCACAACCCTAATATACTATGTATGCAAATACAATAAGCTCAAGTGGGTGTGTGTAACAATGAGATATAAATAAAAACTAAACTCAATGTAGTTCTAGCTTAATAACAATGATAATCAAATATATAAAAGAGCTAGAAATAGAATTTAGAAAACTTCTCAATAGATCAAGAGTTGGAGGGAGAATAGTTGGAAGCTCAAACTTCAATAGATGATCTCCTCAAGCCCTTGTGGAATTGATTCACAAAACCAAAACACTCAAATGCTTAAAAGCTTATAAACACACTTAAACTAAACTTAAACCTTGTTTAAAACTCTTTAAACTTGTTTAAAACATTTTCTTGGTCACTTCAGAAGATAGAGGGCAAGGGGTATATATAGGATCATAAGGCAAAGCCCAAAAACCTAAGAAAACCAAGCAAAAAGACAAAATAACGGATATATCAAAATTTGGAAATTATAGCCGTTATGAGGTCATCGGTCGACTGAAAAAATACATCAGTCGATGATGACCTCGTTTGGTGAAAAACAGATTTTACAGAGAGCTGGAATTTTACGTATCTTGTTTTGTAAAATCAATTAAAAATAGTAAATGAACTCCATTAATTATGAAATTTTGAGAGAAGTTTCTAAACATGTAGATGAACAAGTTAGAAAAATAATTTCTCAAATATCACTTCCCAATTGTGAGAAATAATTGATTGAACACAGACATTACAGATACCAAAAACTGCTGAAATATCCAACTTTGTAAAATCGATTTGACACAGTAAAACATCTCCAAAAATCATTAAATTTTGAGGGAAGATTATAGACATATATATGAACATGTTACAAAAATAATTTCATGATTATCACTTCCCATTTGAGAGAAATAAATTATTTAGTAAACTGGTCAAAAACTGCAAAACTGAAAAAACTGAAAAACATCTCATTGGTCGACACATCAGTCGACCGATGACATCGGTCGACACATCAGTCGACTGAAACAATGCAGAGAGAAAAATGAAGATTCCAGGTATTTTTATTAGTCGACTGATAAATTCCATAAGTCGACTGATAACACTGTATCAGCTTGAAATGAACAGTAGAACTGAACTTTGACGTGCCTTTAAAAATAGCAAATAAATTCCAAAAAATGTAAAACTTTGGAGAATGTTTATAAACATGTTAATGAACATGTTACAAAAAGAATTTTTGGAATTGCACTTCACATTTGTAAAATATCATTATTTTATAAAATAGTCCAAAACATATAAATGTAAACACACTTGTTTTTTTCATTTGACTAAACCATGTTTTGAAACTTTATAAAGTGATTTTATAGACTTAATAAAGTATGTATAAACTGATATTAAAGTCTATAAACAAATAAAATAATATTTTCACAAAAACATCTATATTTCAACAAAATCAACAAATACGTGTGTGTGATTAATATATGAGCTTAAAGTATCTACACACAAGTATAAACCTAAAGCTAAATTACCCAAGCTATATTGATCTTTGATGAAGCTCTTCTTGGTAATCTTACGGATGAAGCTTGAACTTGGATCTTGACTTGAATGTGCATTGCTTCACTCCACTATTCCGCCAACCTCCTCTTGATATGATCATGTAGGCTCAATCCATCCAACCTCCAACGCGTTGTTTGCCTAGAATAAATATAAAAATACAAACACTAGACAAACAACATTAGATGTAAATTGTTTGCTAAATCACCATTAAAACAAGAAGGCCAACAATCTCCCCCTTTTTTATGATGACAAACAATTTACAAAAAGGAATATATGCATGAAGGCAATGAACATATACAAGATAATATATCATGCATATAAACACGAAAGAATATACTCACAATATTTCTCCCCCTTTGACAACATCAAAAAGGGAACAAAGGAATGAAGAGAGCGAAAGCTCCCCCTATCAATAAGCATAGGTGAGTATAAAAAAATAGAAAAGGGAAAAGCTCCCCCTATCAAAATGCCATATGAAGATATGAAGTAAAGATCATGGCAAACATATGTGAGCAAGCATAGATTGAAAGTATGCTAAATATCACTCACATACAAAAAGACAATGAGAACGCATGTAAGTATATCAAAGATGAACATAGTGTCTCATTAACAAAAAACAAAAAACCATGTAAAAATAGATTTATGAAAACAAATGAAAGAATAACATGAGAATCATGCAAAAAGAGTTTTCGAATGAAAACAAATCAACCAAATGAAATCATAAATCAACCACAATCACATAAAACCAAACCATCATTGATTTTTAAAAATCAAGAGAGGCAACTATATCTAGCTCTTGAGCTAGTAACAACCCATATAAATATTTTTAGCACCCGGTAAATAATGTTTGGGAATAAACACCCAATAACTCCGGAGGGTTATATAAACGTAGTCCTCTCATCAAAAAAAAAATTTATAATGATGAAAACAAAAGAAAAATTATTTTCATAACCAAAAGATTTTAAAACATAATTTTCAAAACCAAGAAAAGGAAAAATAAGAACACTAAAATTCTTGGTTTAAAAAATTAATTTGTTTTGGTACCCAAGAACTCTTGGTACCAAAAGGTTTAGGGACATGACTCCTATCTTTTAAGCTCAAAGCCCTTGGGTTATGAACCCATTTGGTCGCATTTAGTGCACGGGTCCGGTCATAGTAATAATTATGCAAATGACCCATTCGATTACAATAAGTGCAATGAAGAGGATGCATTTGGTTATGTTGACCATGTGGATGTGCACGAGGAACATTTGCAAATAAAGATGGTCTTTTAAGATTATTTTGTAAATGAGAAACATTTTGAACAATGTTGGTCTACTTGAAATGTTTTACGATTTAGAAACTTTTCGCAAATCAAAACAAAACTTAGCTAAGTGACCAACTCTACCACAAAAATCACAATGATACACATTAGCATGCTTATGATGTACTATTTGTGCATGTGTGTGTACATGTGATGAAGAAACTTGATGAGATGCACAATGAGCATTAGCATTGTTATGTTTGTGTGCATCATAGCAAAATTTAGCTAAATGGCCTTTACGATCGCAAATAGAGCACTTGTAAATTTTGCTATATATGTGTGCATAATGAGTGGATGATTTTGGTTTAGACTTAGCACACATATCCACAAGTTTCTTATGATTACCAATGCATGTGTTTAAAGTTGAATCTAAGCATGATATGCGTTTCTTAACAAGATTCAATTCATCATTATGCACAACATCATTGATAATAGAAGTAGAGCATGTATGATTATTCTCAAAAGAATCAAGTTTATTTCTAATGCATTCTACTTCTAGCATGGCATCTTCTTTCTCATGAGATAAGCTAGAAATTGATGAGGTTAATTTTTCATTTTCCAAGTTTAACATATCATTGTTTTCTTTAAGATTTTTATTTTCTTTAGCAATGATATCAAACTTGGATACTAGCTTCTCATGATCGGATTCTAAATTATCATGCTTGCATTTTAAATCATTAAAATCTTTATGCAATTTGTTGTAGGCATACAATAATTTCTTAGATGCACAAGCAAGTTCATCACTAGATAAATCATTAATAGATTCGAACTCGCAAACCTCACTAGGGCTATCGCCTAGTGGCCGTGTGCATGACGCTCCATATGAACTTGAAGCCGGATCCTCCAAAGCTTGTCGGATCGCCTCCAAGTCCCCTTGATGAGCTTCTATAAATTTCCAAAGTTTGTAAGCACTATCAAAATGAACAAATTTATTAGACATAGATGAATTAAAATCATTTAGCAAATATTCTAACAAAATATTGTTCATTGTAAACATACGATGATCATTCTTATTCCACTTAGATTTCTCCAAAGTGGGCACAATACAAGCATCATCTATAATTTCCCATAAATCAAAATGTTTAGATTGAACAAAAAGTTTAAATCTAACACACCATTGGGTATAGGGGAAATTATCTAATCTAGGAGCAATATTGATGGCATAACCTAAACCGTAAATATCTATAATATAAAAGGCAAGCAAGATACAAAAACAATCAAAACAAGATTAGCATAAAGAGATAACTTGGATCTTTAACTCAAGGCGATTAGACCTTAAATCAAAGAGCACCAAGCTCTGATACCAATTGTTAGACCCTAGAGGGGGGTGATTAGGGTCTTATGCTAATCTAATCTGATTAATGCCAATTTAAAATTAATTAACAAGTTATCCTAGCAAGTATGAAATATAACAACTATATAAGCTAGGATAAACAATATGAACAATGAGATATATCCTATATGATGAAATATATATATGCAAGGATATAAAAACTAACACAAGGGGTAAACAATATGAACTAGATAGTGGATCATATAAATAATGAGCTAATGACAATGACGACAAGAAATATAAACACAAGTATAAATAAACGCCAAAGCACACTCAAACACAAGATATGATCACGGAGTTCGGACCTTCCGTCCTACGTCTCCGCTCCCCACTCCCGGGGAGAAATCCACTATCACAACCGGGTTTTCTACGCTCACCCGAATAATGTTTACACCTCACAGTGTCGGTTTTCAACGCTCACCGATCAACGTCACTCCTCACAATCGGTTTTCTAGTTCACCGAAAACTTCACAACACACTCGGTTTTCTAGCTCACCGAAAACCTTACAACACTCATAATGTAACAAATACAAATTCGTTCTCTACAATAGATGAGAACACAATTAAGCACAACTCAATGTTACAATCTCTCACAACCCTAATATACTATGTATGCAAATACAATAAGCTCAAGTGGGTGTGTGTAACAATGAGATATAAATAAAAACTAAACTCAATGTAGTTCTAGCTTAATAACAATGATAATCAAATATATAAAAGAGCTAGAAATAGAGTTTAGAAAACTTCTCAATAGATCAAGAGTTGGAGGGAGAATAGTTGGAAGCTCAAACTTCAATAGATGATCTCCTCAAGCCCTTGTGGAATTGATTCACAAAACCAAAACACTCAAATACTTAAAAGCTTATAAACACACTTAAACCAAACTTAAACCTTGTTTAAAACTCTTTAAACTTGTTTAAAACATTTTCTTGGTCACTTCAGAAGATAGAGGGCAAGGGGTATATATGGGATCATAAGGCAAAGCCCAAAAACCCAAGAAAACCAAGCAAAAAGACAAAATAACGGATATATCAAAATCTAGAAATTATAGCCGTTATGAGTTCATCGGTCGACTGAAAAAATACATCAGTCGACTGATGACCTCGTTTGGTGAAAAACAGATTTTACAGAGAGCTGGAATTTTGCGTATCTTGTTTTGTAAAATCAATTAAAAATAGTAAATGAACTCCATTAATTATGATATTTTGAGGGAAGTTTCTAAACATGTAGATGAATAAGTTAGAAAAATAATTTCTCAAATATCACTTCCCAATTGTGAGAAATAATTGATTGAACACAGACATTACAGATACCGAAAACTGCTGAAATATCCAACTTTGTAAAATCGATTTGACACAGTAAAACATCTCCAAAAATCATTAAATTTTGAGGGAAGATTATAGACATGTATATGAACATGTTATAAAAATAATTTCATGATTAGCACTTCCCATTTGATAGAAATAAATTATTTAGTAAACTGGTCAAAAACTGTAAAACTGAAAAAACTGAAAAACATCTCATTGGTCGACACATCAGTCGACCGATGATATCGGTCGACACATCAGTCGACTGAAACAATGCAGAGATCAAAATGAAGACTCCGGGTATTTTTATTAGTCGACTGATAAATTCCATAAGTCGACTGATAACACTGTATCAGCCTAAAATGAACAGTAGAACTGAACTTTAAAGTACCTTTAAAAATAGCAAATAAATTCCAAAAAATATAAAACTTTGGAGAATGTTTATAAACATGTTAATGAACATGTTACAAAAAGAATTTTTGGAATTGCACTTCACATTTGTAAAATATCATTATTTTACAAAATAGTCCAAAACATATAAATGTAAACACACTTGTTTTTTTCATTTGACTAAACCATGTTTTGAAACTTTATAAAGTGATTTTATAGACTTAATAAAGTATGTATAAACTGATATTAAAGTCTATAAACAAATAAAACAATATTTTTACAAAAACATCTATATTTCAACAAAATCAACAAATACGTGTGTGTGATTAATATATGAGCTTAAAGTATCTACACACAAGTATAAACCTAAAGCTAAATTACCCAAGCTATATTGATCTTTGATGAAGCTCTTCTTGGTAATCTTACGGATGAAGCTTGAACTTGGATCTTGACTTGAATATGCATTGCTTCACTCCACTATTCCGCCAACCTCCTCTTGATATGATCATGTAGGCTCAATCCATCCAACCTCCAACGCGTTGTTTGCCTAGAATAAATACGAAAATACAAACACTAGACAAACAACATTAGATATAAATTGTTTGCTAAATCACCATAAAAAAGAAGGCCAACAAAGAAGGCATGTCATATCCAAAGATCTTTGCTAGCTACGGCCACCAAAATAATTATAGGTTCATGAAAATGCTCAGTATACATACCTTGCCAGGCGGTTGGATAGTTCTTCCATGTCCAGTGCATGTAGTCGATACTCCCAAGCATACCAGGAAAACCTCGTTGTGAACCTTCCTCGAGCAGGCATGCAACGTCTTCATTAGTCGGTGAACAAAGGTATTCCTCCCCAAAGATGTTGATAATCAATTGAACGAACCTCTTCACGCTCTCAAATGATGTACTTTTACCGATCCGAACATAGTCATCAACGGAGTCAGTGGATGCTCCACATGCGAGCATCCGCATAGCTGCAGTAATCTTTTGAAGACTAGATAGTCCCAGCTCTCTAGCACCATTTCTCTTTTGGATGAAATACTTGTCATGTTCGACGAGTGCGTCGTGAATTCAAAGGAATAACGAACTCATTATTCTGAATCTTTGACGAAAATAATGAAGAGGATAGGTTAGTGCGTCAGCAAAATAATCTTGGAACAATCGATTGTGGCCTTCCAGTCAGTTTCGATGCAGCACGATACGTCTTTTGTGTTGAACTGAAGTTGAACTTTTCTCTTGTTCTTCTTCTTCAACGATAGCAGCTCCCATAAGAAAGAACGTCTTCATCATTTCATCATCGCTAGAGCTAGATGAACTAGAAATTTTATTCTGGGAGATGATGGGTTGAGGTGAGAAGGCATCGAATTTTATAGGAATTAGTCGGTTGACGGTCAAAGTTTGCGATACCTCAAACTTTGTGCCTAATCTTGAAGACCGCGAGTTACCTCGAAGACCGTGTACGTTCCCTCGAAGACCGTGTGTGTTCTCTCGAAGACCGTAGGTTACCTCGAAGACCGTGTACGCTCCCTCAAAGGCTGTATCTAGCGGTCAGAAATGAAATACAATAGGTTTAAATATAATTAAAAGTAATGGGTAAAAAAATTTAAAATAGAAGAGGGATTTTTTTGATATTATTGGAGCTCCTAACTAGGAGCTTGTTGGAGCTCCAGAAAATAGGGAGGGCCTCCCAATGCTTATTTTTTAAATTTTTTATTCCTAAATGCTTGAGAGCTCTTGAGAGCTTGCTGACTAGGACTCCTAACTGGGAGCTTGATGGACTTTCTCTAAGAATCATACCTTATGTAATGTACATATTTAACTGCATGCAACTTATCCTTAGTTTCTTGTAGACTAATGCATGCATTATCTCAAAATGACACATGAAACACTAGTTTTCTCCAAAGTTTCCAATAAAATTTGACACCAAGCATTGTTGACCAGACATCATATTAAGTGATACAAAATGGAGGTTTTTTTTTTTGGAAATGACCATTTTTAAAAACTAACAAACAAAAATGACTCTTCTGCTAAATAATAAGCAAAATCAACCTCTTTTAGACCATGTCATCAAAGCTGGCAAAAAAGATGTTGATTTTGTAAAAAAAAAAATCGTCTTTGAATTATATGGGTCTAGTAGTCCTGTGTATATAACAGAGAGTTCAGCTCTCTTGCCGATGAAACATGTGTGACTAGTAGTCTTATAGAGACTTTAGTCTTTTTGCCAACGAAATACACAGGACTGGTAGTCTCTTGTATTTGTCGGTAGTATATATGCCTAGCAGCATGCTCTAATCCTTATACTAGCTGTTTCTCTACCCCCCTCTTCCTCTCATGATCTGCCACTCAATCCCCCTTACCCGCAATCTCTCTGTCCCTCTCCCACTCGATCACTCTCTTTCATTCTCTCTCGATCTCAATCTCTCTCTCTTGATCTTTCTTCCCCACCCGATCTCTCTCCCAATCTCTCCGTTATTCCAAAAAGGGAGCCCCAAAACTTCTCCTCTCGCGATACTCTCTTCGCCATGGACTCTGATGCCGATCAATGACATCCAACTTTGACCAACATCATCCAACTCTGACAAACTCCTTCGCAAGGTGAAAATTCTCTTTTTCTATAAATTTTTAATTTCAATCGCAACATAAAATTTGTGGGGTTTTTTAATAGTTTTATTTGGAGATTGATGATTAATGTGGTTTGGTTATAATTAGGATTTTTAAGAAAAGAGTATTTAGGATTTTGGAGTTGCATAATATGAATTTTGATGAATTATTTGAATATTATTAAATCATAAATTTCAATTAGGGTTTACCTAGAAATTTGATATAGTAATATAGAGTTTGTCAATTATGGTTTAACTAGAAATTGATTATCGATTACAGTTTAACTAGAAATTGATATATAAACTCTGATATAGGGCTTTTCTTTTATAGTTGAAGTGGAAAATTGCTATAAAAACTTTGATATACATTCTTAAAGTCTCAGAATATAATGTGTAATAAATAATTTACATATGATGGAATGCTAATCTTTCAGTTTTGATGGCGAACGAAATACCTATTATTTGCTTCTTCAATGGAAGATGATAGGGTATAAAAGTATACATCTAAAGTTACAAGTGCACAACAATCAAGTTATAGTATAAAATATTATCAATCCCACGGGGAAGCTGTTTGTAGGAGAAAATCAAAATTAGTTCTTATGTTGTATGCATGACAAGTAGGGGTAATGAGTGTGATTGTGGAGAGATAAAGAGAGTGAGAGTGATTGTATGTAAATAAAAATAAAACGAGATTGAGAGTGGAGAGATAAGTGGATGTGATAAATGGTAAATGTAGACAAAACTAACAACAATGAAAGAAAGAAATATGAATGAAATAAAATCAAGAAACAAATAAAGAATCAAGAAATAAGGTGGAAATCTAAGAAAATAAGAGATAGAGGATTCAATTAAAAATATGAGGAATCTAGAATTGAATCCACTAGCTAATCTCACTTATAAAATATAAACCATTCTCTTTTTATCACATTCTACTTTAGATTTATTAAGTATAGACTATCAAATCACTTAAGGAAAGTATAAACTATCAAATTATCATCCAAGTAAAATTAATACTCATGAAAAGAATAACAACTAAATAGTAATTCTAGAATTCCTTCTACCAATTAGTTCTTCAGTTGAATATCTAAAACATGATCATTTTAAGCATAAGAGAATGAGTAACAAATTATAAAAGAAATAAAGTTAGTTTCATACAATTTCTAGAGTTCCCATAAGAATTAGTTCCACATCTTTAAAAAAAGGCAATTCCCTAGAGGGTTCTAGCATCAAGTCGAATCAAAGAAAAGAAAAATAATAAAAATAAAAACTAATCCCAAGAGGGTTCTAACCTCAAGGCGAATAGTGCAACAAAATAAAACCTAAACTACAAAATAAATTATAATAATCTAAAGCAAGAAAGTAAAGACATGAAAATAAATCTACTCTATAAGTATGAAAACAAATCTAAGACAAGCGTGTTCTAGCCTCTTGGCTATTTTAATAAGAAAAGAAAGCAAAAGATAAATTTATTAACAAAGAAAAAAATTACATCCCAAGAGGGTTCTAGCCTCAAGGTGATAGCAAACATTTATCTTGATCTTCATCTTCATCTCACCTTCATCTTCTAATCAAACAAAGAAAATAAAATAAAAATATGAAGATGTGAAAAGTTTTTTTTATTAATTGCAACAAAATATTACAATTTGGAAGGTCTTCTCAATTAAGAGTAGTTCTCCTCTCCAAAAAGAGCTTTTTACAAAATATTTCATACTCAAACCCCTTACCCTCTACCCTTATTTATAGCCTACAACAATGAATAAGAACAATTAGATTTTACTTGGGCTCTAAGGATTAAATTTTAGCCATAAAACGAGTTTTTTATCAATCGGTTGGCCAATCGGTTGACCGACTGATTAGAATTCAAAAATTCTAAAAATGCAATTAGCTCCATCTCGTTGAGATAGACAATTTTTATACATCATATGTTAAATTCCGCCTTCTGAATTGAGAGATATCTCTATTTCTTTGTGGCTAACATCTTGAACATGATTTTTACTTAATTTCTTTTCATATTTGATCCTTGTTTCTTCAGCTTCTATGGATTGTTTGGCTTGATCCCAGGCTTCAATAAAAGTTTAAAAACGAGGAAATTTTAGTTCTTATGTTCTTTTATTCATTAATTCTTCATTAACCTACAAATTAAGATGAAACATATTTATTAGTGATATTTTTATTTAAATAAAATAGATAATGAGGGTAAAAATAATAATAAAAAATATGATTATCAAATACCCTCACACCAAAACTTTTGCTAGTCCTCTAGCAAAGAGAGAAATTAAAAGGAAAAAAAAGAAAAATTATAACTCACTTTCACAGGAATCACGATTGTATTTAGTACATACAACAAAACTTCAAACCCCTAGGTTAACCTAGTGGACGAGTTGTAGTCTCGTGAGGGTTTACAGTGAATGTACCCATAAAATTCGATCAGCTTACCAATTTAAAAAAGTTAGTAAATACTTAATTTACTTGATATATTTAGAAATTCTAATTGAAGCTAGTTATTACTCAAGAAAATATTTTTATGTATAACTCTAAGGTATATCTCCTAAAAAATCTATTTATTATAACTATACAAAACCAAGTCTAATTTAGAAATTTAATTAAAAGTTTTGAAAAGAACATGATAACTCTTTGTTTTAAATAATTTTTAAGCCTCTTAATCAAAATAAATTCTAATAAATATATATATAAAAACATTGTTAGTATTTTTTTACTCCTTATCCCTTGGTGATTTTTGTTCTATTTCATCGGGCTTTCTAAGTGACAATTTAATGAATTTTGCACTAATAAATCCCAACCCAACTGGGCTTAGTTCATTAAGCACGTAAATACTCCTTTGGCTTAATTACACGGTCAACTTGGGCTTACAAGATAGAACCACCTTGAGTTTCAAGAGAGTTTTGATTGGTGCCTATTTTTCGCACTCTTTTTTTATAAATTTAGTTTTTTAATATATGTGTATATGTATATATATCCTAAAAAATATTTGAATCAAGACAACTTGAAAAATTATTTTTAACTCTAAGCTAAGCATGCAAATATTTTATTACTTTAATTAAAAGCCTGAGTTAAGACTTAAGGGAAGTATACTACTTTGAAAATTATTTCTTAAAAAAATTACTTAAAATTATCATAAAAGGTGAACTTGGGTATAAAACTAACTAGAGATAAGAAAATCTAAAATTTATCAAATAGAATAATTATTAATTAACTCTTTTAATTTGGCAAGTGACAATACTTTTATGGATTTTTTCAAAAGGAAGAAAAAAATTATGACATAGAAAGAAGAGAAAAGGAATAAAAAATTATGACATAGAAAGAAGAGAAAAGGAATAAAAAAAGTAAAATAAAGAGGAAAAATAACTATGGAAAGAAAGAAAAAAATTTAACTCACTTTTGCAGGAATCACAGTTGTATTTAGCTCATGCAACAAGACTTTAAACCCTAGGTTACCCTAGTGGATGAGTTGTAGTCTCGTGGGGGGTTTGTAGTAAAAATACCCATAAAATTCAATCAACTTACCATTTTAAAAAGTTAGTAAATAATTAATTTACTTAATATATTTAGACATTCTAATTGAACCTAGTTATTACTCAAAAAAATATTTTTATGTATAACTTTAAGGTAAATCTCCTAGAAAATCTTTTCATTATAGCTATACAAAACCAAGTCGAACTTAGAAATTTAATTTAAAAGTTTTAAAAAGAACATGCCAACTCTTTGATTTAAATTTTTTTCAAGTCTCTTAATCAAAATAATTTTTAAGAGCATATACAAAAATATAACTATATATATAAAAATATTGTTAGTATGTTTTTTTACTCTTTATCCCTTGGTGATTTTTGTTCTATTTCATTGGGCTTTCTAAGTGACTATTTAATGAGTTTTGAGCCAATGAATCTCAATCCAATTGGACTTAAGTCATTAAGTATGGGATGCTCTTTGGGCTTATTTACTCGGTCAACTTAGGCTTATAAGATAGAACCACCTTGAGTTTCAAGAGAGTTTTTATTAGTGCCCATTTTTCACTCTTCTTTTGTAAGTTAGTTTTTTAATATACGTGTATATGTACATATATCCTGAAAAATATTTAGATCAAGACAACTTAAAATTTTATTTTTAACTCTAAGCTAAGTATGGAAAAATATTATTACTTTAATTAAAAGTCTCAGTTAAAACTTAAGTAAAGTATACTACTTTGAAAATTATTTCTTAAGAAATTTACTTAGAGTTATCATTGTTTGTAGAAAATTTGGAGTAAAAGAAATGAAAGAAAAATTTAATTTGTATTCCCTCGATCTCGATTACAATTGAATTTCCTGATTACAAAAGAGAGAAGAATTGATCTGAATTCTCCCCTTTGTTTAGGTCTGGGTTCTTCACGGTGGTGATGGAGTGCCTCCCTCGAATGCTCGCGTCGATTTTGCTCTCCGTTAATGATCCGAACGTCTTGTTTCACTGGAACGTGGTCTTCTCCTCACGATTTGACATTGTGGAGAACTTGCATGGCAAGTTTAAAAATAACTCTTAACGAGTTAATAACTCAGAGCGAGTTTTAGAAGAACTTGCAGACAAGTTTTAAACCCTGATCGAGTTGAGAAGAACTCTTAGAAAGAGTTCACAAGCCAAGCCGAGTAATCTCAAAGGCTTCAATAAAAGCCTTTCAAGATGATTCAAGAGTTTCTTCAAGTCGCTGATCTCCAAATCTCCTTGTTGCTGAAGTTGAAGATGGATGAAGGTCGATCTCCTTTTTATGACTTTCTCATCAAAAAGTCTAGCCCCTAACTCGGTTGAGTTTACTCCTATTTATAGGGGATTAAGGGGTGTAATCGCCCCCGTAATTCGCTCCTAAGTAGGGCTGAATGGGGTATAACCACCCCTTAAACTGCTCTCCAAATCATAGGAAAAACGGTTTTTAAACCGTTCAGTTCGTGCTTTGAACGAGTCAAACGCTAAAAATAGCGTTCTGGGCCCGGACTCTGCGTTTTAGACCTGAAACGCAAAGTTGGGCCTGTTTTAGGCTAAAAACGCACAGATCGCGCTGCGCAGAGATGAACTCTGCATTATGGACCTGGGACGCAGAGTTGGATTCTGCATGAACTCTACGTTTTTGGACCTGGGACGCAGAGTTAGGCTCTGCATGAACTCTGTGTTTTTTTTGTCGTTGGACGCAGAGTTGGGCTCTGCATGAACTCTGCGTTTTTGGACCTGGGATGCAAAGTTGGGCTCTGCATGAACTCTGCGTTTTTTTATCGTTGGACACAGAGTTGGGCTCTGCATGAACTCTGTGTTTTTTTTGTCGTTGGACGTAGAGTTAGGCTCTGTATAAACTCTGTGTTTTTCGACCTGGGACGCAGAGTTGGGCTCTGCATGAACTCTGCATTTTTGTCGTTGGACGCTGAGTTGAACTCTGCATTTTAAGTCCACGAACTCTGCGTTTTGACTCTGTAATGCAGAGACGAGCCTTAGGCGGGCTTGGCGAATTTCAGGCTAAGTCCAATGTTCAGACGAAGTCCAGTCTTGCAGACCGACTTCATAACATAACTTGCTGCGAAGAATAGGTCATAACTTTCAAACCGTAAGTCGAAATTGGACGAATTATAAATGAAAATCGGCTATCTCGACGAGACGGAGCCGACCAAACCAACCTCATAAGGTTTGGTTTGCTCCGTCAGTTTTTCCAAATTCCTTACAGTTTGAGAGATATCCACATTTTGGTTTGAAGAGACCGTCGATTTGTAATCTTTTTTGCTAGAGCATTGCAAAGATCGTCATCTTGTAATCTTCGTCTTAGCTCCTTGAAAATATGAGAGTCGTCAGATTGTAACTCTCGATGTTGATTGTGAAGGCTCTTGATTAGAGCTTTCATCAGTTGTTGCGAAGGTCGTCAGATTGTAACCTTCATCGATCCACGTGAAAGTCTTCAAATTATAGTATTCTGGAAGCCGTCAAATTGTAACTTCCATCATATATTGGTGTTTGATGGGAATCAGCTATCTACAGTGATTTTTAGACAACCTACAATCATAAAAGGTGAAGTTGAGTATAAAATTAATTAGGGATTAGAAAATCTAAAATTTATCAAATAGATCAATTATTAATTAACTCTATTAATTTGGCATGTGACAATATTTTTATGAACTTTTTTCAAAAGGAAGAAAAAAGTTATGACATAGAAAGAAGAGAAAGGGGATAAAAAATTATGACATAGAAAGAAGAGAAAAGGAATAAAAAAAGTAAAATAAAGAGGAAAAATAACTAGTCCCCACCGCCCACACCTAAACTTTATATTGTCCTTAATGCAAACTCTATGATGAACAAAGTAAAGCAAATAAAAAATGAAGTACTTATATTTGTTCGGTCGACCTAGAACAATGATGATAAAAATCTGCAATTATCTTTGGTATGAGGAGGATGAAATTAAAATTTCATTCATCTTCTTTTTTT
>BQKN01000450.1:242925-255595 GCA_022839385.1 Asparagus kiusianus | reverse complement strand
GCAGAGTTCATCCCTGCATCCCAACTCTGCGTTTCAAATTTACAATGCTATGCGAACAATGCGTTTTCAGCCTAAAACAGGCCCAACTCTGCATTTTAAGTCTAAAACACAGAGTTCGGGCCTGGAACGCCATTTTTGACGTTTGACTCGTTCAAACACGAGCTGGACGGTTTTAGGAACCATTTCACCCCCCCCCACATTTGGAGGGATTTCCATCCCACTTAGGAGCAGATTAAGGGGGCGGTTACACTCCATTCAACCCAATTATGAAGAGAATTAAGGGGGCGGTTACACCCTTAATCCCCAATAAATAGGAGTAAACTCAACTGAGTTCAGATCCTTTAGTCTTGGGTTTGGCAGAAAAGAAGAGATCTTCCGTTGGCTTTTTGGGAAAGTTGCTGGAGCTTTGGAGATCGGACGACAGGAGCTTTCTTCATTCTTGGCTTATAAACCAATTTCGGTTAAATCAACTCTTTCATAGAGTTTCAAACTCGTTCAGAGTTATCAACACATCAAGAGTTAATTTCAAACTTGCTTTGCAAGTTCTCCATAGTATCAAATCGTGAGGAGAAGACCACGTTCTAGTGAAACAAAACGTTCGGATCGTCAATGGAGAGTAAATTCGACGCAAGCATTCGAAGGAGGCACTTCATCGCCACCGTGAAGAACCCAGATTTAAACAAAGGGGATAATCCAGATCAATTCTCCTCTCTTTTGTAATCAGGAAATCCAAATTATAATTGAAATTGAGAGAGTTATAAACATTCTTTTTCTAAGCAGTTAGAGATAATAAAATCAAACACAATTCTTTCATTTTTATTTCATAAATTTTCCACCAAACAAAAGATTATCTTTTGTTTGTGGGGGAAATCTGTAATAAGAAAATGATAAAAGAATCGTATTTGATTTTATTCTCTCTAACTGCTTAGAAAAAGAATGTTTACAACTCTCTCAATCACAAATATAATTTGAATTCCCGATTACAAAAGAGAAGAGAATTGATGCAAATCCTCCTTTTTGTTTAAGTCTGGGTTCTTCATGGTGGCGATAAAGTACCCCACTCGAATGCTCGCGTCGAGTTTGCTCTCTGTTGATGATCCAAACGTCTTGATTCACTAGAAAGATATCTCTTCCTCACAATTTGACGCTGTGAAGAATTTACAAAGTAAGTTTAGAACTCTGAACGAGATTAGAAGAACTTGCAGAGCAAGTTTGAAACTCTTAATGAGTTAGAGAACTCTGAGCGAGTTATAACTCTATGGAAGAGTTGATTGATTTAACCAAAAATCGGTTTGTAAGCCAAGTATGAAGAAAGCTTATGTTGTCGATCTCCAAGCTCTAGCAATTCCCCCTAAAGCCAGCCAAAGATCTCTTCTCCCCTGCTAAGTCCCAAGGCTGAAGGATCCGAACTTAGTTAAGTTTACTCCTATTTATAGGGGACTAAGGGTGTAACCGCCCCCCTTAATTCTCTCTATAATGTGGTGTAACTGCCCCATTAATCTGCTCATATGTGGGGTGAAAATCCCTCCAAATGTGGGGGGGAAATGGTTCCTGAAATCGTTCAGCTCGTGTTTGAACGAGTCAAACGCCAAAAATAGCGTTCTGGGTCTGAACTCTGCGTTTTAGACTTGGAACGCAGAGTTGGGCCTGTTTTAGACTGAAAACATAGTGTTTGCACAACGTTGTAAATCTAAAATGCAGAGTTAGGACGCAAAGATGAACTCTACGTTTTGAGTCCATGAACTCTGCATTTTTAATTAGTGCACTGGGGATGACCTTTGCGTTTTGACTCTAAAATGTAGGCATGACCTCTGCATTTTGATGTTGTAACACAGGGATGACCTCTGCTTTTTGATGGTATAACGTAAGGATGACCTCTGCGTTTTGATGTGAAGAGACCATCAATTTGTGGTCTCTTTTACTGGAGTGTTGCAAAGACCGTCATCTTTTAATCTTCATCTTGGCTCCTCGAAAATATGAGAGTCGTCAGATTATAACTCCCGATGTTGATTGTGAATGCTGTTAAACTAGAGCTTTCATTGGTTATTGTGAAGGTTGTCAGATTGTAACCTTCGTCGATCTACGCGAAATTCTTCAAATTATAGCATTCTGAAAGTCGTCAGATTGTAACTTCCATCATCGGTGTTTGATGGGGGATCAGCTATCTGTAATGATTTTTAGACAACCTGCAGAACCCCCTCCAAAGTTTTTAAAAGTTCGCACTTGACTGGGATGATTTTTCAGAATACTTTGGATCTCAACTCTGATCTTGGAGCTGTTGATTGCTTGTCATAAAGGAGTCGTTTTCCACACTCGCTTCAAAGGCATCTTGGTTGAAGAGATTTGTCACGCAGGACCCATATGAAGGTATGTGTTATAATCCTGCTTCTGGGATGTGGGGGTGGACCCCTGCGTTTTGAACTTGAGACGCGAGTCTCACCCTTGCGTTTTAAAATTTGGAACCCGGGTGTGACCTCGATGTTGTGGCTTTTGCAGTACGGGTTTGACCTTGGCGTTTTGACTTGAGGCGCGAAGGTGGCTTTCATGTATTATTGACTAAGTCTTTGAAATTTGTCTTTTAGCTCATCTGATTCAAGTCTCGACTCACATCCATTAAGTTGATGGGCCTGCAAACATGTATAGGATCTTTGGCAAACCCTTAGCCATCAACGAATTCGATAAACCTTTACCGACTACCGTTTGAGTTGGGCTAGCATATGAATTATTTGAATCTGTTTTACTTGTAATGTTGTGCTAAGAGAATGAACCCTCCTAGACTTGATGCTATGATTTTAAATACATAGATTTTGTCGTTTTTACGGGAAAAGACTAACCGACAACGCGTGTTAGGCGTAGACTTATCTCTATTTAGGAATCAAGATAAAGTCCCCCATGCGTGTAAGACATAAATTTTGGTATTATTAATAACGACCTGCCACGATGTTGAATATGTGGGCTTTGCTATTTTCACGGGAATGCGCGACCCAGTAGCACGTGTTAGATGCAGACTTATCTCTATTTAGGGATCGAGATAACGTCCTCCATGCATGAAAGACATGGATTTTTGGTGCTACGATGTTGAATACGTAGACTTGGTCATTTTCGCGGGAACAGACCACTCGGCAGCATGTGTGAAGTGCAGACTTATCTCTATTTAGGGATCAAGATAACGTCCCTCATGCATGAAAGACATGGATTTTTGGTGCTACGATGTTGAATACGTAGACTTATCACTATTTCTTTCTGTGTTATATTTTCACTTGAAACACTAAAAGAGAATTGGAAGTGCCAGAGGTGTAGTATTAACTTGGCATGAATTTTTACTTAGAGTGAAATTCAGAAATTTTCTTCATTATCACTAGGATAATTCCAGAAAATCTTTAATCCACTGGGATTTTATCATAAAAACTTGCTATTCTTGTTAAAAAAGAATTAACAAGTTTATTGGGTGGTTTGACTGTTAGAGGTGTGATGTTAGCCTAATAGTATTTTATGGGCCTATCGCCCTATTGAAGAGAGTCGATAAGTTAATTTGATCGTCAGAGATGTGTTATTAACTTGACGGGTATGTGGACCTATCGCTCTATTGAAGAGAGTCGATAAGTTGATTGTCAGAGGCGTTTTGTTAACGTGACAAGATTGTGGACTTATCGCTCTATTGAAGAGAGACGATAAGTTAATTGTCAGAGGTTTGGTGTTAACATGACGGGAATTTTTTACGATCGGATCAACTTTGTAGACTTATCATCCTATTGAAGAAGATTGATAAGTTGATTTGTCAGAGGTGTGTTGTTAACGTGATAAATTAGGAGAGATGCAAACTGAATTCATACTCCGTTGGGGTGATGATCATCAGAAGTATAATGTTAACTTGACGATGTGAAAGATTCATTACTCTTAATCTAGTGGATTCCAAGTAACCAACCCCCAGTCTTGATTAAGACTTTGCAAGGGAAGAAAAAGATGGGTAGATATGACATATCGCCTTGTGGGCTACTATCCATCTAGTTGGAATAGAGACACATCACATTGCAGGTCGCTATCTGAAGAGTTTGGCTATCAGAGGTAACTATTAATGTGATAGTTTTGTGAACCCGTCATCCTATTAAAGAGGATTGGTAGATTGATGGACTATCAGAGGTAGTTTAAATCTTCCAAAGAACATATACCTAATTCTCTTCTTAATTTAACATATGTTTCTTCTTTTAATGGTTTTGTTAATATATTAGCAATTTGTTTATTTGTTGAAATAAAATCTAAAGAAATAACATCTTTTAGTACATTATCATATAGAAAATGGTGTCTTATATCAATATGTTTTGTATGTGAATGTTGAATAGGATTTTTAGATAGATTAATTGTACTTGTATTGTCACACATGATTGATGATGTGGGACAAACTATACCATAATCAGATAAAGTTTGTTTCATCCAAAGAACTTGTGCACATGCAAAACTAGCAACAATATATTCTGCTTTAGTGGTTGATAATGATACTGAATTTTGTTTTTTACTAAACTAAGATACAAGTGAATGTCCAAGAAAATTACATGTACCACTTGTACTTTTTCTATCAGATTTACATCCCGCAAAATCTACATCACTATATGATACTAAATCAAATGTGCTATTCTTAGGATAAAATAAACCATAATCTGTAGTATCTTTTAAGTATCTAAAAATTCTTTTTACAACTTTAAGATGTGATTCTTTAGTATTAGACTGAAATCTAGTACATAAACATACACTAAACATAATATCAGGTCTACTTGCCGTAATGTAAAGAAGTGATCTAACCATACCTCGATATAACTTTTGATCAACATTCTTACCATTTTCATATTTGTCAAGTGATGTAGTTGTGCTTATTGGTGTTGGTTTGCTTGTTGTATTTTTCATTCCAAAGCGTTAGAGTAATTCTTTAGCATAATTGCCTTGGTTGATGAAAATTCCTTCCTTTAATTGTTTGATTTGAAGTCTAAGAAAGAAATTAAGTTTACCCATGTAACTTATTTCAAATTCATCCTGCACATTCTTTGCTAACTCTTGATAAAGATTATCGTTAGTAGACCCAAAAATTATATTATCTACATATATTTGAATTAATAATAAATCTTTATTTATTTTCTTTATAAAAAGTGTAGAATCAACTTTTCCTATTATAAAACCAGAAGTTATAAGAAAACTTTTTAATCTATCATACCAAGCACGGGGTGCTTGTTTTAAACCATACAAAGCCTTTTTAAGTTTAAAAATATGGTTTGAAAAACTTTTATTTTTAAAACCTGGAGGTTGTTCTACAAAAAACTTCTTCTTTAATAAAACCATTTAAAAAAGCACTTTTTACATCCATTTGATATAATTTAAAATTCATAAAACATGCAAATACAAATAAAATTGTTATAGATTCTAAACGTGCCACAGGTGCATGTGTTTCATTATAATCAATACCTTCTTCTTGATTATAACATTGTGCAACTAATCTAGCTTTATTTCTAATAACTTATCCAGATTCATCCAATTTATTTCTAAAAATCCATTTAGTTCCAATAATGGACTTATCTTTTTGTCTTGGAACTAGATCCCAAACATTTTTCTTGTAAATTGATTTAATTCATCTTGCATGTCAATTATCCAAAAATCATCTATTAAGGCTTCTTTTATATTTTTAGGTTCAATTATAGATATAAAAACTAAATAAGCAATTAAATTAAAATCTTGTTGTCATGAATCCACAAGAACAATTAGAACTCAATTCAGAGATGTATAGCTCGAGATATAATTATTTTAGTTAAATAATGTCAAAACAATCAGCAACAGGATGGAAACACACATCGAGACTGAAACATGCACGGTTCATAACTTTTGACCCAGTTATCAAAGCCACCAATATAATAGCTTTTTGAAAAGCTCTCATACTGATCTATAGGCCATCAATCTTTCTATCAATGATTAATTATGCAAATGTCCAAAAACATTCAAGTCATTGATGGTCAAACTAGACCATCGATGGTTAAGTTCGACCATCGATTGTTGATCACCGGATTTAGAATTTTTTTAATCTTTTTAGCCTAAATCTTAGTCATTCATTGTCAGGTTCATATAGCCTCTTTTCTCATGACTCATAAATAAGTTCCTGATCTAATTGAGAGAGAGATGTTGTGCGTGGCGGAGGCCTCGAAGCGACACAAACAAGAACAAGAGATAAATCACAACTGTGGACTGAAGCGTACATCGCTAACATACTGATGCACCTGCCAATGTAAACACATAACCTAAAGTAGACCGGCGCTTGTCAAGATCTCCAGCATAATCTGAATTCAGTAACCAATACGATCGTGCACATTCTTCTCATCCTTCTGTAATACCAAACCAACATCCATGGTGCCTCTAACATACCGTAGAATCCACTTCACAGCCTCCCAATGACCCTTCCCGGGGTCCTTCATGTATCTCAATACCATGCTCACGGTCTGTGACAAATCTGGCCTCGTACACACTATCGCATACATCAAGCTACCTACTGCACTGGCATATGGGACCTTCGACATATAATCTCTATTCTCAACTGAAACAGGCAATATCAATGCTAAAAGCTTAAAGTGGGGAGCCAATGGAGTGCTAACTGCTTTTGAATTGCCATCAAAGCTGAATTTCTTCAACATCTTCTGCAAATAGCTCTTCTGTGTAAGCTTTAATTCTCCCCTTCACCCTATTTCTCTTGATCTTCATGCCCAATATCTTCTTTGCTTCTCCAAGATCCTTCATCTCAAACTCAAATGACAACTTCTCTTTTAACTTTCGAATAGCCGAAGAATTCCTGGAAGCAATAAGCATATCGTCAACATATAAAAGTAAATATATGTGCTCACCATCTTGTAGCTTGTGCATATAAATGTATGGGTCATATAGGCTCCTCATGTACCCATGGCCAATCATGAAGCTGTCAAATCTCTTATACTACTGTCTCGGTGATTGCTTCAAACCATAAAGAGACTTCTTCAGCTTGCAAACCAATTCTTCTTTTCCTACAGCTTTGAATCCTAAGGGTTGTGTCATGTAGATCTCCTTATCTAAATTTCCATATAGAAAGGCTGTCTTTATATCCATCTGGACCAAATCTAAATCCAACTGTGCCACCAACGCTAATAAAATCCGAATCGACGAATGCTTCACAACGGGTGAAAATACCTCGTTGTAATCAATGCCCTCAAGCTGTGCATATCCCTTGGCAACCAATCTGGCTTTGAACCGAGTGTCCCTAATAGAAGATCTCTCCTTCTTTGCATATACCCACTTACAACCAATAGCTTTCTTACCCTTAGGTAGCTTTGCAAGTTCCCAAGTATCGTTCTTCTGAAGAGATCGCATCTCCTCCTCTATAGCTTCCCTCCACCTGATTGAATCGGGGCTAGACTCTGCCTCTCTGAATGTGGATGGAACCATATCATCAACGACCTCCACTGATAATGCATATGCGATCATGACATTATTATACCTAGCTGGCCGACGAATCACCCTCCTCAGTCTATCTGCTGCAATGGTGTAACGCCCCGCCCCAGAATTCCGGAGTCGGTACGCTATTAGATCTGATGGACTGGCCTCACAAACTACCACATGTCTTTTCAGCACGTTTTGTCCTCACTCACGCGCTCCCTGGAAAACTTCCCAGGGGGTCACCTATCCTAGAATTTCTCTAGGCCAAGCATGCTTAACTTTGGAGTTTCTAAGAGTTGGGTTCCTGAAAAGAAGATGCATCTTGGTAGTATGAGTATTCCAATCAAATCTATCAATACTAATCACATCACCCTCTCAAGGGTTGGGGTATTACAAACTCCTCTACTTAAACTCGCAACGTCCTCGTTGCGCCAAATCATATCATCCAAGATCGTACCATTCGTGTGAGATTCTAGAGGTGGCTCCTACGGCCTTAAGAGGTGGCTCTCACCCTCTCGACCTAGCACTTTGCGCCGCATAACACTTAGATCTCACAATTCCGGTTGGCTTTGCTCTGATACCATTTGTATGCTAAATTTAGTAAGTGCGAATTCTGGTTATCAGAGGTCAGATTTTTGGGCCATGTCATCAGCCAAGAGGGCATTGCAGTGGATCCGGCTAAAGTAGAGGCCATTCTTGATTGGGAGCCGCCGACTACCGTTACAGAGATTCGTAGCTTCTTAGGTCTGGCTGGCTATTATAGGAACTTTATTCAGGACTTCACAAAGATCGCTACGCCACTTACACGCCTTACTAAGAAGGGCGTACAGTTCATTTGGAGCATAGAGTACCAGGAGGCCTTTGAGACATTAAAGGCTAAGTTGACTTCAGCGCCAGTACTGATCATTCCCAATAGTGATAGGACTTTTGTTGTCTATACTGATGCATCATTATTAGGTCTTGGAGGAGTTTTGATGCAGACCCAAAGAGTGGTGGCCTATATTTTGAGGTAGCTGAGAACTCATGAGCAGAATTATCCTACACACGACTTGGAACTAGCAGCAGTGGTTTTTGCACTGTAGACGTGGAGGCAATATTTGTATGGAGTGCAGTTTGAGTTATTCACAGATCACCAGAGCTTAAAATATCTCTTCTTACAGAAAGAACTTAACCAGAGGCAACGGCGATGGGTAGAGTTTATTAAGGATTACGAGTTCGCTATACAGTACCATCCGGGAAAGGCGAACGTGGTAGCATACGCGTTGAGCAGGAAGCGACGTTGCGGGCTTGCAGCTTTGAGGTGCTCGTTATACCGAGATCTTCACACCCTTAGCCAGTTTGACTTTAGGCCAGAGATTGGCGGGAGCAGCACATTTTTAGGAGCTATGGTCGTGCAGTCGTCTTGGACTGATAGAGTAGTTAGCGCTCAGTTGGGAGACTCTTGGATTCAAACCCGTAAGGGGGAGATTCCCAAAGGGTCTAAGGCTGATTGGACGATTGGAGAAAATAGAGGTGATCTTGCTGTAGCGCTCTGACGCTCTTGTTGTTGTTTTTTTGTTTAAATTGTATCTTTTAGGCAGATCAGAGTTTCGGAGAGCCACAGGATGACGGAGTTCTAGCATAGTCGCCGTCGCACAGTTCTAACAGTTGAAGCTCCATTATATAGTTATGTTCATTGTTCAGATTTTAGAGTTGTATTCATTTTGTAGAGGCTGAGTGCCTTAGTGAGATTTCATTTGACTCATTGTGTTGAGATGTATTTCTGACTCAGAGATATTTTTATTCTATTTTAGTTGGTCTCATTTGTTGATATACTTCTTCTGTGCATATCTGATTTTGTACTACTTTTATTATTTGCCTGTTTTGTACATTCACCTATTTGTTGTTTTCACTAGAGAGATAGTGACTGTGATGGTAAAACATGTCGTAGCATGGTGTTTGGTGCTTAGCAGGTTTGATAATCTGGGTTTCACCTTGGACTGCAGCCTTGTGTGAACACTGAGACGTCACAAATGGACCCCTGAACATGACCCTGCTCCTGAGTCTTACCATCCACTGTATCCTCTTTCTGCTCGGCTATCATCTCATCTCCTCCCAGTGTCACCTCTGTAGGAGCCTCAATGGATATAATGCTATCTGGAGTGGGTGGATTCACATCATCCTCCACCTGCTACGATATCTCAACTATCTGGTCTCCCTCCACCTGCTGAGGGACTCGAGGCCTCATCATGTACGCCTCATCGAATGTGATATCTCTGCTAATAACTATCTTCTTGTCCTATGGATCCCATAACTTGAAGCCTTTAACTCCATCTCTAAATCCCACAAAGACAGTTTTCCTCGCCTTTGGATTTAATTTACCATCACTGACATGGTAATAAGCTGAACACCCAAATATCCGAAGCGACTCATGGTCACTAGCCACCGAAACCAAACCAACGCTCCAAAGGAGTCTTCCCGTCTATCGCAGTGTACGGTAACCTATTCACGAGATGACTCACATAAACCACCACCTCGACCTAAAAGGATCTAGGCAATCCACTCTGCGTCATCATACATCGCACCTTCTTCAGTAAGGTATGGTTCAATCTTTTAGCCACCCCGTTCTGTTACGATATCTCTCGAACTGTGAAGTGTCTTCTAATACCGTGATCCCGATAAAACTACAAATATGGATCACTCTTGTACTCTCCATCATTATCTGAATGTAGAGTCTTCACATTTCTACCTGTCTGCAGCTCCACTTTCTTTTTTCACTCCACAAAAATATCCAGGACCTGATGTTTATGCTTCATAGGGTATACCCAATTCCTCCTGGAATAATCATTAATAAAAGTGATAAAATAATTGGCCCCACCAAGAGATGTGTTCTTGGAAGGACCCCAAACATTTGTGTGAATGTAATCTAATGTACGTCGGGTGTTGTAAACAGCGGTGCTAAACTTCACTCTAATCTTCTTCCCAAGTACACAATGCTCACACAGCTCTATCTTGCATGTCTTAGCACCTTTCAATAGCCCCTGTTTTGCTAATGACTGTAGAGACTTATCACCTGTGTATCCAAGTCTCATGTGCCATAAAGTGGTAGTGTCCTCCTCTGTAGTGATAGAAGCTGCCAGACCCCCTGTAACTGTCTTGCCCTTCAAGTAGTATAGTTTGTTTTCCCTGACACCTCGCATCACCATCATAGAACCCTTCGTGACCTTTACTGTAGCATCCTCTAAGATCACTCTATATCCGGCTGCCTCCAAAGTCCCAAGAGAAATGATGTTATTCGTCAACTGCGGCACGAACCTCACTTCCTTCAACTCCCTAATCACTTCGTCATGCATCCTAATCCGGACTGAACCAATACCACCATAGGGCATACGTGGTCATTACCCATAAGCACGATATCCGCTCTTTCCAACTCCTCAAACCTAGAGAACCAATCCCTCATAGGGCAAATGTGATATGTAGCTCCCGAATCCATCATCCACTCCGTGGAATCAGCATAGCAAACCGACGGTAGTGCAAGATACGAATAGCCTAAATAATCTGAATCTGAATGCTCATCAATAGCTTTTGCAACATTCACTTCTGAAGCTTGTACAACTTTTTCTTTGTTCTTCCCGTCTTTTTCCTTCCACTTTGGACAGTCAATCTTCCAATGTCCTTCTTCTTTACAATACCAACATTGGTTTCTACTAACACTCTTATAGGCACTCCTATTCTTTGACTTTGAGCAGTTGAACTAGTGGTAGTTTGGATCTCGACCTCGAATAGCTAATGCATCTTCCGATGCCTTCTCGGAGGCTTCACCATCACTCTTCCTCAACTCATAATTCACCAAAGCTGAGGT
The DNA here is from genome assembly GCA_022839385.1 of Asparagus kiusianus. Classification (NCBI taxonomy): domain Eukaryota; kingdom Viridiplantae; phylum Streptophyta; class Magnoliopsida; order Asparagales; family Asparagaceae; genus Asparagus; species Asparagus kiusianus. The sequence goes on along the minus strand of BQKN01000450.1, from coordinate 244,317 downwards.
CACCTCCTCGTAGCTAACAATAGTTCTTTCATTGATCATAGTTAGAACGAATGTACCATAATCATCTTCCGGCAACGAGCACAAAAGTAACATTGCCTTGTCTTCATCCTCAACCATGATATCCACATTGGCCATATCTAAAAGTAGCTTTGTGAAATTATTGACGTGCTCCCTGATGGAAACCCCCCTCTTCATCTTGAACTTGTAAAACCTTTTCTTCAAGTGAAGCCGGTTCTCATTGCTCTTAGTAAGATACTTCTCATTGAGTGTTTCCCACATTCTCTTCGCCGACGTCTCGTTCATAACATCATAAATAAGATCCGGCGTTAAGCATGACCGAATAACTCCATAAGTTCTACTATTCATATTCTTCCAAACATTATCCTCCATGTCTTCGGGTTTCTTTTGTAACTCAAGAGTCTCCTCCAAATTCTGTGCATCCAAGACGTCCATTATCTGACACCTCCACAATCCAAAATTAATCTTGCCTTCGAACTTCAGAATATCAATCTTCGTGTTATTGATGCTCAGACTCTGTATCGCCTTCGTAAGAGACGAACCTGATGTGCTTGCTTCTCCCATATTGTCGATCTAACTCTTCAGATAGGAAATCTTCACCGAATCCTTCGAACAAGGCTGAAGCTCTGATACCAATTGTTGTGCGCGGTGGAAGCCTTGAAGCGACACGAACAAGAACAAGAGATAAATCACAACTAATAAGATCCAAACACAATACCACAGCAAGACAATGAGTTTAACGTGGTTCGGCAAGTTGCCTATGTCCACGGGGCAAGGAGTGGGAGTTCTTACTATTAGAAATCAAGAGAATACAAATAGAGCTAAAAATCTCACCGATCAAACCCTAAAACAAAGCTCTAGATCTCTCACAAATCTTCCACAATTGGATGCATCAATCCTCTTCCAAAGATTGCTCAAAAACGTCCTTGTTTAACCCTAGCTAATCAGAATTAGAGTTTTATATCAGCTTCCAAACGAACTTGGTCAAATAACTGACGTAACTGCAAACCCGCTACGCGGTCGACCGTGACGGTCGACTGTGTAGGTATCGCGGTCGACCGCGGTAGTCGACTGAACACCTCCGACAGAGAATAAATCGATTACATGAAACCCACAGTCGACCGCGACGGTCGACCGAAGCAATTCACAAGAGTTAAATCGCCTACAGGGTTCGCACGGTCGACCGCCACGGTCGACCTCCTTCAGCTCCAGAGCCTCCTTCTCCTGTGCATGTTCATGGTCGACCGTCGCTAACTCGCGATCGACAGTCAGTCTGCCTGGCTAATTCCTGCTGATTTTCTGAACTTCAGTCGCTACTTCTTCAAGAGAGAGAGAGAGAGAGAGAGAGAGAGAGAGAGAGAGAGAGAGAGAGAG
>BQKN01000450.1:220543-242915 GCA_022839385.1 Asparagus kiusianus | reverse complement strand
GAGAGAGAGAGAGAGAGAGAGAGAGAGAGAGAGAGAGAGAGAGAGAGGATCTTGCTAGGGTTTCAATCTAGAAGAAATGATCTTGATTTTCAACCTATGACAAATGATTTTGCTCAAGATTCTCAAAAAGCATCCTCGATGTCATTCATCATCATCCAATTATCAACCTTCAAGAAGTGTAAGCTTTAAAAACATCTTCCATGAAGGACCTGTTAAATTGGTTTAGAAAAAATAAAGGAAACTAATTAAAAGAAAACTTACAATGGAGAAAAGTGCCAAAAAATTGACAATTTACCTTTGTTTCTGATGTTTGGACTGCCAAAAAGAAAAAGGATAGTAAGGGAAAGAGATGAAAAACACCCGATTTCGCCACTTTAGTTAGAAATTTTCGATAACTTCACTGATTTCTGTTAGGAGGTTAATAATTAAAACGATGTAAATCAAGTTATATATAAAGAACATCGATTGCCTAGGTTACATAAGCCGGGCAGAATTTCTAGATTTCATTAATTATCGAATAATAAATAATTACCGCTGCAAACTCAAAAGGAAAGACATGTTCGAATTTTGAGGAAACAAAATTGCAAGAACACATGCATATGCAATAAATCCCCACAAAAATTACAATTTTCAATCATACAAAACAATATAGTGTTATTTCTCAACACACATGAAATAATATGATGGGAATTAATTAATAAATCAATTCTGCTGAGTCAAATTAACACGGAGGCATATATCGAGGTGGACGTAGCATTTGAGAATCAGGCGTCGGACCATCCTTCACTATCAACACCGTGCTCATCCCCCAAACGAGATGGGATTCCACGTGGCAATGCAAGTACCATACACCTATATCAAAAACCAGAAAAATAAAGAAATAAATCATAAATTAATTCAAATGATCATGTGAATAGAAATTTTCACTTTATTCCAATTGGGCAGGTGACGCTCCTAATTTCTAAAGGAGTCTAATTTTGGGGGCATATATGCGAATTCCTCCTTTTATCTACTTTGAATAGTAAACAAAAGCAAATATCTTGACTCGGACGGTCAATTTTCAAATGGGGATGATTTCGGGGGTATGTATGCAAAAAAAAAAAAAAAAAACCATAATTTTCAAATTCGGTAATTAAGTGACAAAGATTCGAAATTATTGGGGTATTTCGGTCTGTGGAAACATTTGCTGTATCAGCCTTTAGGACCTAATGAGAAAATTTGAAACGTTATGGGGGTGATTTGAGACTTTCAAAACTTAATGGAGTTAAGTTGAATTTCCAATTTCACGGGCTTTGGTGATAAGTATCTAAAGTTAGTAGGGGGTTTTGTGAAATTTACCCTTTCCATTTTATGGCAACTTAAAAAAGGTTTTTTATATAGTACCCCACATCTTTCATATTTCTAAAGTTGTCCCCCAAATCTCCGTATTTTAAAATTAGTCTCTAAATCTTTAGGTACCGTTTTGGCAACAGTTTAAGTAAGAGATTAAGGAGACTTAACCCTTTCTTAACCCTCCAAACAAAAAAAATCTATACAAAGGTTAAATTGAGTTAACCATTTATAATGTGCCAAAATGCAAAAAATGTGTAAGGTTAAGCTAATCCCTTTGGAGAGATTAAAATGAGTTAACATCTCAAAATGATGGGTTTACTAATACTCCCATTTAGAAGAATTAAAAGTTAACCACTCTATTTATAAAAAAATAATAAAAATACTCATTACTTCAAAACACTAAAATTGATCATAAGGTTAAAATAAAACTTATTTAACACGTTAATAATTTAGTCTTTCGGCTTATCGATTGGGCTAACTACGTTAATCTTTCTCCTTAATCTCTCTTCCTTAACCCTTTGCCAAATAGAGCCTTAAGGTTTAAAAATTGATCCCCTAAATTCTCATATTATTATATTTTGGAATTTGACGCCCAAATGTGTTAAATATTTTCAAATTAGGCCCTAAAACTTTCAACCAGCTACTAATTAGAGGGGCTAATTTTAGAAAACTTAAATGGCTTGGGGAACTAATTTCAAATATGAAGATTTGAGTGACATTTCACAATCCTTAAGGATCTGGGGGACTATGTCAAGATTTGTAGGACTAATTCAAAATATGAAGGATTGTAGGCACTAATACATAAAAAACCTATAAGAAGAGTCAAAATTTGCAAAAGTTACCCGGATTATTGGCCCGAAACCTGACAGCAACCCAGCCATTCTTCGGAACCGAAATCGTGTTCTTGAAAGGAGGATCCACAAGATTATATGCAATAGGGTCCCTCTCCTTATCAAAATTACCAAACCCCCATCCAACAACATAAAAGCTAAATCCATGCAAATGCATGGGATGGTCCTCCGGCATAACCACCGACGTCCCTTGAAAAACAATTTCAACCCCAACCCCAAACTCCAAAAATTGCACTTCCCTCCCCACCATCGGCACCAAAACATCCTTTGGCTGCACGTCGGCTGTAAAATTGTAATAATAAGGGGGCTCATCTGGAAAATTCACCCCGAAAGCGGACGTCACCCTGTAATAATAAGCCTCAAGTATGTCAATAGACGTGCTAGGATTAAAGCTTATGTTATTCAAGCTCGCAGCAAATTTATCATGAATCTTGTTCAACGCAACGGCTATGAGAAATCGCCGGCCGATCAACTGAGGGATGTCCGTAGGCGGTTGCAGGCTCCGGAGTCTGCCCATAAAACCCGTCGCGGACGCCGTATCGTCGTAAGAGGGGAGGGATGGAAAGAGTGGAGATTGAGTAGAATTAACGGTGGAGTTGTAGGGTGTATAAGTTATAATTGCTGTTGCAGTTGTCGTGTCGAAGTGTTTCGGGTCTTCGTAGTTTAGGGCTCTTGAAGCCAAGTAGTAGAGTGAGTTGGGGTTCTGGTCGGCCTGAATGAGGAGGTCCATTGTCTCGCCCGGGCTGATCATGAAGTACCGTGTGGTTATGGGTTTGATGTAGCTTCCGTCGGATCCGACCATCGTGATCTCGTGCCCGGCGATGGAGACGAACATGGCATTGGTGAGGCCGGCGTTGATCGTTCGGAGGAGGTAGATGTTTCCTTCTTCTAATTGCATGGTGAATGTCTCTGGGAAAGAAAAAAAACATGATGAAAAAGGAAAAGGTTTGTTCAGTTTTATATTGTGTTCATAACCGAAACCCCAACCTTGGTAAAGTTTTTAGAGATCGGTATTTGTCCCTGAGTAAAATTAGGGACTTTATCTGAGAGCAGAAGAATATAAAAAAACCCAGGGTCTATCCGCGATAATGGAGCTAGGGTAATAAGTTCAAAACAACAATGTTATAGGGGTCCACGTGCAACTAGTCAAACCTTTTAGCGTCATTAGTCCTACTCTTTAATAACTTTATTTAAACCCAAATCCAAACAGGTGCACGACATTGTACGTACAAAACATTTCTACAGATATATGATTCGCGTTCTCTCTGGAAATTGAGAGAAGGCATGCGTTAAAACATGGTCTTTATCTTTTGAGTACAAAGCAAAAATCGAAATGTAGGCAATTTTTGCAATCTTTTTTTTAAGTCTTTTTTAACTGAGAAAGATCGAATCTTTTGGCCGGTTGGCAAAGATTTAAGGAGGAGGGATTAAAAAAAAAGGTTTATCCAATTAATCCATATAGAGAATAATAAGGGACTAAATTGGTTAACCTATTATTATATAATAACGTACACACCTGTCTTTGAGCAGGGATACAAGTCACCAGGCTGGCCATTGATAGTGTAGGCATCAGATGGTTCTGGCTCTAATCCTCCTCTGGTTTCATTATACATTTCCGTAACGTCTTTCTTCCACCATTCCCCTGTATATATCAAAACCAAAAATATTGTTAGATCCAGAGTTTTTATCGTATTAGACCCTTAAATCTTTGTTAATTGTATGTCTGCATAATGGTGTTTGGTTACATAAGAAATTGGCAGAAACCAATCTATAGAAATCTTTTCGACAAATGGTTTTCTTTTGTCTTGTTTGGAAAGTGGTACTTTAAAGTAGGTTTTCTAAAAGAAACTCAAATTTAAGGAAACTCATATCCTTTTTTCCATTCCAAATTGTAGGAAATGTGTTGGGAACCTATCTTTTTATTTCTTTTCTTGGATTCAATTTTGTTGCTTTGTAGGAAATCAACCAAACAATCCATATATATGGATAGTCCCCAGATTACTATTGTACCTACACAATTAACTCTCAGAAGGGAAAAAAGTAACTTAGGATCATGCGTGTAATTACAATAAATAGCTGGTCTCAAGGTTACTTTTATAGATAGCCAGACTCTAAGATCACTCATGTAGTTACATCATATATCTCAGAGTATCTATCTGAATGTAATCGATCATTGTATATTTCACTCCGAAAATCATTCACATTTCTAAATTAGACCCCTAAAATATTAAGTGTATATAATGTAGCTATTTAAAAAAGTGTCTAACCAAGTATGACTATAAATTCTTTGTGAGGTTTTGGGAAGGGGTAACAGTCGCCAAGCTTGGGATAGACCACAATGGCACCATGAACAGTTGCTCTGATCCAATCAGTATGTGCATGCCACCATAGAGTCCCTTCTTCATCAGAGAGATCGATTATGTAGGTAAAGCTTCCCCCTGGCTTGATAGGGCACTGTGTTATGTACGCTGGCCCATCTGACCATGGATTTCTTGGCATTTTCACTCCATGCCTGCACTTCTCATATTATCGCATATATTTGATTAAGCTTTGGTAGAATAAATATCATAAGAAATGAAATAACTCTGTAAATATATATTTTCTCACCAGTGGATTGTTACGTTGTATGCTGCCAGGTTGCAGACTTTGACCACCATTGTATCTCCCCTCCTTGCATATAATGTTGGTCCGGGAAATTGCCTGTTCACAGTCAATATCTGCTTTGTACTGCACAATCTAGTGTACTTAGCTGTCTCCACCTACAAATCAAAACAAGCCTCTTTTGTCATTATATATTATCACAAGAAAATAAGGAATGAACTAATTAATAAACACTCAATGTAAAATTATGATTCTGAGAAGGAACTTGTGCTAGAGTTTAGCTATATGCCAAGAAAAGAAAGTTCTTACTATTCATTGATAATTAAAGGGAATAACATTCTTAATTTATATATGTAACTATTGTAGGATATCTGTAGATAGTCCTAAGAATGAATAATTGTTAAGAAAGGAAAACCATAGTAAATAAATCTCATCATTTTACAACTATTCAATGCATATAGATGTACGTACACACGATCAGACAAAGTACTTACGACAAAATCATAGTAATGTGTTCCTCCCAAAGAAAGCCTAGAGACAAGCCATTGCAACACCACAAGCTTCAAGAGCCCAACGGAAGACATTTTTCTCATGAAGAAACCTTTAACCTGGCTCACAAAATCCTCCACGGAAAACTTGCACCTTTCAAATTGTCTCAAAATAATAAGGTTTTTGTAGAAGATCCACTTGCTCACAAATTAATACAATGTACAGTTGTTAGATTGTTCAGGCCTGGTGCATGGCTAGATGGACTAGCTACCTGAAACGGGACCAGGCAAATTTTAATTTTACTTGTATTGAGGATTTATTTAAAACATCATTAGCACATTAGAGATGAAAGAGGAAACCCTTCCAATTTATAGGCTAATATTCTTCAAGGGGGATCTTATTGTGGTCCAATTTGGAGAGATGGGTTAGCTCCAATTCTATGTTGTTGTATATACGATTGTAGCATATACTCTCAAGTAGTTCAAGATCATGTATCATGCACTAAAAATGAAGGCATCCATTAGATACCATTTTAATACCAATGGGTTAGCTCCAAAGAGATTTTACTAATTTTGTGTACACACTCTCTAAACGACAACTACTTAATCTTTCCTACATTTTCAGTTTAAGTTATGTTGATAATAGTGTATTGTAGTGGGTTTTAGTCCCACATTGCTTGGGAGAACAAACCTCATACTCCTCTACTTGTATAAATATATGTGCACACTCAATATTCAATTCAAGGGAAATTTTCCCAAGATTCTCTCTCTCTTACTTTAACATGGTATCAGAGCTAGGGCTATTTCCCTTCGGATCTCAGATCTACGTCGTTATACTCCGGATCAAAGCTTGGTCTTTGACCCCGAGATTTGAGCGATTGTTTCCTTGGTGAAACAATCCCTCCGGCGGATCTCAGATCTACGTCGTTATACTCCGGATCAAAGCTTGGTCTTTGACCCCGAGATTTGAGCGATTGTTTCCTTGGTGAAACAATTCCTCCGGCTATTATTTCCTTGGTGAAATAATACCCGTTAAATTAACGGCATCGTCTTTTCAAGCCGTCTCTCGGCCTCAAACGAACAACATTGCCGTTTCGTAGTCAGTAACTGCATCTCGACGTCTTAACATTGCCGTTATGGCTCCTTCAGAGAAGATTCCCAAACCAACTTTGCCCCTCAATGATCAAAGTGACTGGGCAGGGTGGTCCACCATTGTCACCAATGCCTTGCGTGGCGCTGGTTTGCTTGATCATCTCACCAGTACGGGACCGGTTCCACCGTCCATCATCACTGTTACTTCATCCAGTACTATTGCCTCTGGCAGTGGTGATGTCGATCTTCAGACTGCTCGTGCTCTCTATGTCAAGGAGAGTTCGGATTGGCAATTACAGGAATTTCGTGTCATGGATTATCTCACTCGATGTGTTGGCTCTGGTCTCACTGTCGAGATTGGCTCGCTTCCCTCTGCTCGGGCCATGTGGACTCGTCTCACTGAGCGTTTCACTGAGTGCTCGGGTGCACGGGAGGCACATCTTCTGCAACGCATTGCTCTACAACGCAAAGGTAGTTCATCTCTACAGTCCCATTTTGGACAAATGCAAGCTTTTTGGACAGAGTTACGCTCCATGCTTCCTGGACGTAATTCCACATATGAAGACTGGCTAGCCTGGTACGAACGACATGAGGTGCATCAACTGTTTCAGTCCCTTCCTGAATATTCAACTATGGCTGATCAACTACTTCATCAGCCTCAATTTCCGACTTTGGCCTCAGTTATGGGAGCTCTCACTGCTTATGAGACCCGACAGCAGACATCACGACTTAATTTGTCAACAGATACTCCTACCTCTTCACTCGAGACTGTTTTGTCTGTACCTATCACTGCTCCTGTTATGAATCATACTTCTCCACAGGCTCCCTCTCTACAGGCTCGATCTAAGCTCTCTTGTAAATATTGCAAGAAGGAAGGACACCGCATTGAGACATGCTTCAAGCTTCATCCTGAGTTACGTTCCTCAGGTACTGGTCGTGGTCGGCGACCCCCTCGGTCTCAACCCTCTCGTACACCGGGATTATTGGCCAATGCTATTCCTTCTACTACTTCAGACTCTACTATTCAAGCTATTGAAAGTCTTCGCCGTCAACTTGATACTTTTCAACATATCACCTCTACATCCGCCGGACAACTCTCTGGTATGCATTTTGCTGGTTCTTCAGCTAATCCTTCGGTCTCTGGTATGAATGATCTCTGGATTTTTGACTCTGGTTGTTCCTTTCATATGACTTGTAATGCCTCACTTTTATCCTCTGTCTTTACTTCATCCTCTCTTCCTCCTATCTACACGGCTGCTGGACAACCATTGTCCATTACTCAGTATGGCTCTATTACCCCACAAAATGATCAATCTGGTCGTCTAACACTTGGTCCCGTTTATGTGGCTCCACAGTTGTGCTTGAATTTAATTTCTATTAGCTCTTTATGCATGGCGGGCCTGTTCGTCTCATTTTCTTCTGATACTTGTATTGTGCAGGATCCACAGACGGGCAAGACGGTTGGGGCGGGTCGTAGGAGGCACAAACTGTATTTTCTGGAATATCTTCACCTTCCAGAGTCCATACATCCACGTTCTCTTGTTGCTTCTCTTCGTTCGGCAAAACCCTCTACCTCGCTTCCTGCCAATTTATGGCATAGACGACTTGGTCATGTGTCTAATAAAAGGCTGGAGAGTCTTATTCAGTCTGGAGTACTTGGTCCTGTATCATCTAGTTCTAGTATTGAGTCATGTACTGGTTGCAAATTGGCTAAATTCACTGCTTTACCATTTAAAATGAGTACATCCGTATCCACTTCCTTATTTGATTTAGTACATTCTGATATTTGGGGGCCAGCTCCTTTGCCTTCTTCATCTGGCTACTTATATTATGTTAGCTTTATCGACGATTTCTCTCGTTTTACATGGGTTTACCTACTTAAGAATCGTTCTGACGTACTTACTGCTTATCAAGCCTTCACTGCTATGATTTTTACTCAATGGCAATCTCGTATTAAAGTTTTTCGTTCTGATTGTGCCAAAGAGTACCTATCATCTACCATGCGCTCTATCATGTCCTCTCATGGGACTATCTTTCAACAGTCATGTCCCTACACTCATGAGCAAAATGGTGTTGCTGAACGCAAACATCGTCATATCCTCGATACTGCCCGATCAATGCTCATTTCTTACTCTGTTCCTCGTCGTTTCTGGGCTGAGGCTATTCTCACCGCGACTCATGCCATTAATATCACTCCATCTAGCTCTCTTTCCGGTGCTACTCCTTATAGTCGTGTTTATACTCATCCTCCCCGTTATGATCTAGTTCGCGTTTTTGGTTGTCGATGTTTTGTTCTTCTGCCATCTCACGAACGTGATAAATTGTCTCCCAGAGCTGTTTCTTGTGTTTATTTAGGAATTAGTTCAGAACATCGAGGTTATCGTTGTTATGATCCCGCAACTCGTCGAGTTCATATATCTCGTCATGTTCAGTTCGAAGAGGATTCTCCATATTATTCTGCTTCTGATGACTTTAATTTCCTCCACTCTACTGATCATGCTTCCCCGTCAACTGCATCACCCACTTCTTCACCTCAATTTTCCTTTCGAGATCTCCCTGACATCTCTCCCTCTCCTTCTGCTGACTCTTCCTCGCCTGAGTCTTCTCTTACACCATCTAATCTATATCCCGTGGACACAACTCTCACTCCAGAAAATACTGTTGATCTCCACACACCTGCGCCAGCATCTCCCCCGCCTGAGGTTCCTCTTGCTCTTCGTCGAGGTAAACTCCCACATGTCATGCCTGCCCGGTATGCTTCTGTTACTTCTTATTCACCTATCTTTCATAACTTTCTTGCTGCCATTCATACTATTGTTGAGCCAAAGTCCTTCCAAGAGGCAGTTCATATTCCAGAGTGGCGACAGGCTATGGCTGAGGAATTTCAAGCCTTTCAGCAAACTCATACCTGGGATGTTGTTCCCTGTCCTCCTGGGATCTCTCTTGTTGGCAGTAAATGGGTTTATAAGGTCAAGTTTCGTCCTGATGGCACCATTGAACGTCGAAAAGCTCGTTTAGTGGCTCGAGGTTTTACTCAGCAACAAGGTATTGATTATGAGGAGACCTTTGCTCCTGTTGCTCAGATGCCCACTGTTCGTACTCTCCTTGCGGTCGCTGCTGCTCATCGTTGGCCTTTATACCAGATGGATGTCAAAAATGCTTTTCTTCATGGCTCTTTATCAGAGACCGTATATATGCAACCGCCTCCAGGGTCAAATATTCCTTCGGGACATGTATGTCTCCTTCGCCGTGCTGTTTATGGTCTTAAGCAGGCACCCCGCGCTTGGTTTGAGTGTTTTCACGATGTCGTGCTCAAAGCGGGCTTTATAGAAAGTCATCAAGATGCTTCTCTGTTTGTTCGCACTACATCGCGTGGCAGAGTTTTATTACTCATCTATGTAGATGATATGATCATTACAGGTGATGATATGGCAGGTATACAATACGCAAAATCTCATTTGCAACAACAGTTCCACATGAAGGATCTTGGATCTCTTCGGTATTTTCTTGGTCTGGAAATTTCTCAAGGCCCCCGGGGTGTATTACTGTCTCAACAGAAGTATCTTTCAGATATTCTAAATCAAGCTGAGCTAACTGATAATACAACTGTCGATACTCCACTCCAGCAGAATGTCAAACTTTGCTCCACTGACGGTGAGCCTCTATCTGATCCTACCCGATATCGACATCTTGTTGGCCAGTTGGTCTATTTGTGCATCTCTCGACCAGATATCTCTCATGCTGTTGGTATTGTCAGTCAATTTGTTAGTGCCCCACGTTCTGTACACTATGCTGTCTTATTACGGATTCTTCGGTACCTCCGGGGTACTAGCACTCGCTCTCTTTTGTTTCCTGCTACATCTAAGTTAGAGTTTTGTGCATATTCTGATGCTGATTGGGCTGGTGATCCAACTACCAGAAAGTCTACCACAGGTTATTGTATATTTCTTGGTGATTCCCTTATTTCTTGGCGAAGTAAGAAACAAGATGTTATTGCTCTTTCCAATACTGAGGCAAAGTATCGTGCAATGTCCACAACGGCTAAAGAGATTATTCATCTTCGTCGCCTTCTCAGTGATTTCGGTATTTCTGTTACGACTCCTACTCCTCTCTACTGTGATAATAAGAGTGCCATCCAGATTGCTAATAATCCAGTATTTCATGAAAGGACCAAACATATTGAGATCGACGCTCATTTTGTCCGTCACCAAGTTATCAAGGACAAGACAATTCTACTTCCTCATGTTTCATCCGCTGACGAGCTTGCAGATTTCTTCACAAAGGCCTTACCTGTTCATCGGTTCCAGTTTCTTGTACGCAAACTCACTTTGTTTGATCCAACATGAGTTTGAAGGGGGCTGTTGATAATAGTGTATTGTAGTGGGTTTTAGTCCCACATTGCTTGGGAGAACAAACCTCATACTCCTCTACTTGTATAAATATATGTGCACACTCAATATTCAATTCAAGGGAAATTTACCCAAGATTCTCTCTCTCTTACTTTAACAAGTTAATAATAAAATTAGAACCAACAAAGATTTTATATAGCTAGCACTTACTAAAAATACAAATTCACTTTCTAAAATATAATAGTTAGCAACCTACATCAGTATATCTTGCAAATATGTAAAACTTCCTCAGTGTTTGTTACATATGGAACATGTGCAAGAGAGACGAATACAATCTCAATTTTTCTTATGGAGATGAAATTAGTAGAAGTGTTTTTAAGTAATGATTTTTTAATATATTCTGGTAGAATATCTAAAATTTGGTAACTAGAAACAAATCTTCATATCATTTCATTTTGAATTTGAATCCTCTTTGCTGCTTGTTTGATAGTAGAAAGACTATTGCTCTAATCATATTCATTCATTAACATTGAAGACAATTAATTATTTGTTAGATTAGTATAAAATTACAATCCTCAATTCTCACCATAACTTCAGGATCTTGGTGCAGAAGCAGGGTCCGTTAACATGATATGAGAGCAACGCACATTGGAATCTTATTGGCCATGAATTTCTAGATAGATTTTAAAAACGAATTTGGTACCACTATGTAAGTCCAGATTTATGTCCTTTTAGGGCCTTCAAACTACGTGACATGTTAGAATATGAAATTATAGCATTTAATATAACTTTGAGGTTTTGATGTAATAACTGTTATATTCTTCATGAATTATAGGTGATTGGAACTCTATCAGTCAAATTCAAATTAGTATTAATGTCATGATTATTCTCATGCCATTATCAAACTTGCACAATCATCGAAGCTGAACCATTCAACATCAACGTCCGTTTCCTCAAAAATTAAAAAACATCAACGTCCCAAGTATCACACCATTTCCCAATTCAATGCACTTTCAGTTGAAGTGGGCTTTGTCACCTATTCATCCACCATCATCAAAATGGGATTTTATGCGATATGGCTACAATGTCATACTGTGCGCAAATACAGGCTTCCCAAGGACCACTAACCTATGGTTATCAATCATTATCAGCATTTTGGTGGCACATCTTTCATGACAAAAGAATGGCTAGATCCCATAATCCTGAAACATCTGACGATATTTCTAGGCTCACCTGCTGCCAAGGCTAAAGATGATAATGTTGTTTTCTTTAAAAAAAAAGATAATTTCGTAGTTGATGAAATTATGTAAGTAATAGAACTCGGTGGATCTAAAGGAACATGAAGAAAACTGCAAAAATGATTAACTGCAGACACACCATACGTACTACTGAAACGTAGACACGTACATTCTCTACTACTTTATTATCACCCTTGCATGTGTTGAAGATGGTTTGCGTTGAAGCGAAACACAATCGAATCGACCTGGGTCTAACGTCAGACGCGGGCACCAAGTTGAAAGTAACCCAACATACTGCAACGACATTGGTTGAGGTCCCTGTGATTACGACCAAAGAAACTAGATGATTGGTCAAGTTCTTTGCAAAATTCAAGCTACGTACTGAATTTTCGTGACAGATGTCGGATTGACATTGGTCAAAGTCCATGCTGTTTTCCAGATTTAATTAGAATCCTGTTTCTGCAAGAATTCAATATGTGGTTTATTGAGAAACTTTACAAATTAGAGCTTTTCCATTAGAAAAATAGATTTCGTTAATATGCTTTAAAAGAACATCAAGATAAGAAGAGAATAGTGTGAGGGATCTCCGAGAAGAAAGAGCGATAATAATCTTCTTCGACATTGTTGATTACTAAGATCAAACGTCAATTGTATCCAGAAGAGGATAGGTGCGGATCCTGGGTGAGATCGGTTCCTCTTGAGTCCGCGCTAGGATGAGGTAGAGAAGATTGATGAAGGGGCCGCGCTGGGATGAGGTTGAAGTCCATACTGTACAGATAAGAAGAACCCCTGAGAGGAGGGGGACCGGTCCTCCCGTGGTTCCTCCGACGGTCAAGTTAGTAAAACTTGAGTGGGGAAAAGGAAGGTCAAAAACCGAAGTGGTTCTTGAGGTGGCAATGTGTCGTTACAGAGGGTCTGTTATGAGCTCCTCTGTGTATATAATGAAGAACTGTGTGTGTTCTTTATCTTTCTTAGAGAAAGAGAGAGAGCCAGCCCCTGAATCAGCACCTATCCTCTTCTGGATACGATTGACTGTTTGATCTTAGTCAACAACAGTTTGGGGCCCACCGTGGGGCCTTCTGTAGGGTCGAAAAAGTTATGTGGGATTGATTGATTCTTGTTTTAAGAAATGGGTTCGATCACTTGGTACGAAACCCTTACAATCACTCACACTCTCTCTCGATTATAGAGGAAGAGAAGATTAATTCAGCTTCTCTTTTGTTTAAGGTGGGTTCTAGGTGGCGAAAGGATACTTCCCCCGATGCTTGAGTCGAGATTGCTTCCCGTTGACGATCAGAACAATATCACAAGAGCTTATGACGTGGGTTAGAACACGAGAATACGAATGTCGATTTCTCTTCTCGCGATAGCCAAAGATCTCCAAGTCTGAGTAATGAAAGCCAAAGTCCAGTCTCCCTCTTAATAGCTACTCGAGGCTATTTATAGGAGTTTGAGCACGTAACCGACGTGCTACAATCGTGGAGTCGTGGGCATAACTGATGCGTTAAAATTGTGGAGTCATGACATAACTGACTCCTTGAATCTAGCCCACGTAGCTGACTGGGTCTTCGTGGCCGTTACAGTCTGATTTAATGTGGGTGACGAACTTTACTGCGTTGGCGAACCTCGTCCTTGATGTCGAGCCTCACTGCATGGCGAGCCTCGTCTTTGATGTCGAGCCTCGCTGTGTGGCGAGCCTCGTGAGCTTCTTTAATAATAGGCTTCGTCTTCACTGACGAGCTTTAAATATGATGACGAGCTTTGTTCTCATTGACGAACTTCACCTCCGATGATGAACTCCGAACCTCGTATCCAATGACGAGCTTCGAACCTCGTTTCCAATGACGAGCTTTGTCTTTGATGTCAAGTCTCATTTCCAATGATGAGATTCGAACCTCGTTTCTAATAACGAGCTTCACATCTTGTTTCTAACGACAAGCTTTGTTGTTTGAGACGAGGTTCATCATTGTAATGACCCTCTTCATGCTCGTTATGAGCTTCAATGTTCTAAGACCAAATGATTAGCCAATGATCTATGAAGATCCATGAGAGTGAAGGAGTGATAGGCTTTTTTCATTAGCCTCTCAATCTCCTCCCCTCCCCTCTTTCTTTATAGATCATGCCTATTTATAGGCTTAGGAGTATTATGAAGTGAGTTAATGGGCTTTAACTCCCTTTAAATGAGGGAGTTAATGATCATTAACTCCTATTTAAATGGATGAGTTAGTGGTCATTAACTCTCCTTAAAGGGGTGAGTTATTGGTCATTAACTCTTATTTAATGCAGCCCTTTGAAATGGTGCCTGACGAAGTTCATTTACCAGACGAGGTTTGTCCGCCTGATGAAGTTCGTTTATCAGACGAGGTTTGTCCGCCTGACGAGGTTCGTTTTCCAGACGAGGTTTGTCCACCTGACGAGGTTCGTCCGCCTGATGAGGTTTGTTCACTTTGCTATATCTTTAGTGAGCTTAACTGTGGCTTCATCTTTGGCGAACTTCATCTTCAATGACGAACTTCGTTTCTAGGTGAACTTCGTCTTTTGATGGGTAAGGTGTTGTTTGTCCTATTGAACTAAGACAAACTTCATGAATTGAGGCTGAGGTTCGTCGTTGTGACGACCCTCGTTGTACTTGTAGTGAGGTTCGACTCTCCTTCGTTTCTTGGCACTTTTTAGTGTCTACAAAATCCCCTTTAAAGTTTTTAGACCCAAATTGGGTTGTATGGGTTTGGAATACTTTGAACTCTCTTGGTTGTGGAGAGCTTGGCTTATACGACGAGCTTGGCCTCCAAGCGAGCTTGTCCTATTGGCGAGCTTGGCCTCTTGGTGAGCTTCAATGCTTCGGTGTGAACTTCATCAAACTCATGTGGGACTGACAATCAAGACTTAGGATTTTTAGCAAATCCTCAGCTATCAACGGACTTGATTTGTCTTTACCAACTGCTGTTTGAGTTGGACTAGCCATGATTTTGCCCTTAGTATGGTAAGTTGTCAGAAGTTTCTCTTAGACTTAATGCTAAGATTTCTTCTCTATCCTTAGCCGTTCAAGGCATTAGATTAAGTGTTAGAGTTTAGTTGTGTCGTTCAATATAACAACTCAACCTGGTATTTTGAAAGTGAGGCTCATCACATGGTAGGCCTGCTGGGATGATGTGGTATCGTTGATAAATAGTGACTCATCGCATGGTAGGTCACTATTTGGAAACAAGGGGGAAGATAGGGGCTCATTGCTTGGTAGCCCACTATCGATGAACAACATCATTTGCAGGAATGACGGTGTGGAAATGTTCAAGTCATTCAGTGACATGAGAGTATAACGACTGTGATCGGGACAGAGGTACATCGTAGGGTAGGCCAATATCATAAACAACGTCATTTGTAGGAATAACGGTGTGAAAATTATCAAGTCGTTCAGTGACATAGGAGTATAACGACTATGATTGGAATAGTGACACATCGCGTGGTAGGTCACTATTTTTGATCGTTCTAAGGAGATAGAACATTCGAAAAAGATTAAATAGTGAATCATCGTATGGTAGATCACTGTCTTGATCGAGAGACAAGTATGTGTTCATCGCATGGTAGAACACTACTTGGTGAGGAAAATCAAGTCATTCAGTGATATAGGAGTATAACAACTGTGATTGAAATAGTCACACATCGCGTGGTAGGTTACTATTTTCGATCAATCTAAGGAGATAGAATGTTCGAAAAAGATTAAATTGTGAATCATCGCATGGTAGATCACTATCTTGATCGAGAGACAAGTATGTGTTCATCGCATGATAGAACACTACTTGATGAAGTATTTTCAATGGGGATTGACTATCAGAGGTAATCATTAACGTGATAGTTTTGTGAACCCACCATCCTATTAGAGAGGATTGGCGAGAGAATTTAGAGAAAGTGACTATTAGAGGCAATCATTAACATGATAGTTTTGTGGTCCCGCCATCCTATTGAAGAGGATTGGCGAGGGAATTTGAAGGAAGTGACTATCAGAGGTAATCATTAACATGATAGTTTTGTGGTAAGGGCCAGATGCTCACGTCTGACTTCAGACTCACCTTGGAGTTAATGTATGACGAGCTTCAACTCATCATGGCTCCGCCAGAAAGCTTAAGGTAGTACATGGTTTTGCAGAGAAATCATGATTACCCCCACTCCAGCGATAGCTGTAAATCAAGATTGAAGGATAAATACTCCTGCATCCAATAAAGCTTGGATCTTATCCTTCAGGGTGTAGCATTTAGAGGTGGGATGATGAACCATCCGGTGGTACGCACAGTAATTGGGATCATCCGTTCTCGACATCTCCTCAGGTCGCATCGATTCTGGAGGCTTGATCTTTCTCGCCTTGATCAAGGACTCAAAGATTAGGACGACTTGCTCATCTTGGAAGTCGTACTTCTGCTGAAAGTGGCTACTCGAAGATTTGCCCTTATGCTTTGACGAAGATTGGTCATCATCTCCTTGAAAATCACATGGCTCTTCAGCATCTGGCCTTTTGAGCATGCTTTCGACCTGTTCTCCTTGATGAACAAGCTCTTTTCAAGTTCAGGTCTTCACCCCTCCAATCTTGGATAAAATATGGATCGAGAGATTATTGCGACACATCTCGATCAACATACTTTTAAAGACTTGATCACGGCAATGCAACGACCGATTTCTAAATCTCTTGACAAAGTTAATGACAGACTCTGTCTTCTTCTGCTTTTCAGTTAGCAGGGTGGTCATAGATACTTCTGTGTCATCATCGAAGAATCTGGCCAGAAAGAGCCTTTCCATGTCCTTCCAGCAAGTGATGGATTTAGGCTCCAATCTGTAAAACCATTCAAAAGCGACCCCTTTGAGGGTACTAATGAAAAGTCGAGTCATAATGGGATCATTCCCCACTATATGTCCAGTCTGTGCTTGGAAATAATAGATGTGCTGGGTTGGAGAACCCTTGTCATCGAACTGCAGGAGGATGAGTGGCTTAAACTTTGAAGGATAAGGGACAGAGTCTCATTCGACAGGGTATGGCCTGACGACCCCCAATTCTCTGAAGTTCCTCTGAAGCTTTAAAGCCTCAAGCTGCTTCTGGAAATCGTCCAACTTCTGATCTCGGTCATTCTTACGCGGATTGGACTCAGCTTCGAATGATTCAGAATGAATATCAAAAATATTTTCTTCCTCATCTTTTGCATTATCGCCATCTTGGTTTCGACGGCTAGATCCCCGAGCATTGGGTGAAGGTCGCTGGTGCCTTGATTCTGAGGATTCAGCGATAGCTTTCTTCTTCTTCTCCTTGAGGAGTTTGTCCACCATATTCTCCAAGCATCTGATAGACTCCTGTTGTTGAAGAATGGTTGATTGTTGCTCTTCCATCTGTCGCGCCAGGTCTTCCTTATTTTCAGCCATTTGAGCACTTACTTGCTCACTTTAATCTGTATTGGAGGGCGGAGAAGCGACAATGACAGAGTTTTCAGGCTCCTCATCAACATCATAAGATATACCCGCTAGTTTTTGATAATCTAACGGGATCATTGTTCCAGTACAAGAACAAGTGTGTTGGTAAACACACTGGCTTTCAATGAGTGCTTCTCGAAATCCGGGAGATCTTTCAAAATCAGAAGACTCAGAAGTTTTAGCTTGGGATTTACCCTTGCCTTTGCTGACCATATTGATCGTCACTTCTAGATGGTGATCTTTAGGTGCTTGCCTCTTGGGACGAAAGCGTCTTCTTTTGACGAAGGAATCATCGAAGGCTTTGACAGTCATTCAAAGACTGTAGGCTTATGTGTTGACTCCCCACATGAACATTGGGAAAGTACTACAGAAATGAGTTTCTCATAGTAGCAATGAGATTGTATTTGACTCATGTTACGCTTGCGCGTGAGATAATCCCGAAGGTCACCAGTAGGACAACCCCCAGCGGGCTCCGTCATCTTGGCTTTACCCAAGTGAGACCCTCTGAATGATAGAGGTTGACGACCTTGGGTAAGTTGACAAACTCCGTCATTTGCACGACGAGGTTCGTTGATAGGACGAGTTTGGTGAGTTCGTCTTCTCGGTCGGTTCTTAACTTGAGGTTCGTTTTCTTGATGAACCTCGGTATGAACCGCTTGTTGATTTTGTTGAACCTCTTTTTGAGGATGAGGTTCGTGTTCTAAGTCTACTAGGGTACGAGGATAAGGTCCGTCATTCGGACGTTCCTCATTCACCTAACCCTTGTCAGACTTGTTGACCTTAGGTTGATTAACCTTCGGTCGATAATGAAAACCGTCTAGCGAGACCAAAGATCGAGCCCTACGACAAGCTTGGTTCTGACGCTGACGTTATCGAGCACGTCTCGACAATGGAATAACAGAAACCTTTGCTTCAGTCAAAACTGAGCGAGGTTCGTCATCCAAAGCCATAATTTGGCTGGTAGAAGCCGAAGTTCGGCTAGGTTGTTTAACAACCCATTTCTTAGCCTGACGGCTAGTTTCTGGAGCCTCCTCTTTGAGGGGCTTGGACTTTTCCTCGAGACTAACTCGAGTTGAATCATCAAAAGCCACTTGGGCTGAAGTCTCATACGAGACACGACGACACTTTCGTGCCTTCGTGAGACTAGACTTACCAGAGGAGAGGTACTCCTCATATTTGGACTGGTCAAATTCGATGACCAGAGTCTCGATGTCCGTTCCTACAGCAATCTTGTTTGATTGCGCCACCACCATCTTGTCAGAGAGAATAGCTTCTCCCACTGTGGTCGCCATCGTCTGTAGGGTCGAAAAAGTTATCTGGGATTGATTGATTCTTGTTTTAAGAAATGGGTTCGATCACTTGGTACGAAACCCTTACAATCACTCACACTCTCTCTCGATTATAGAGGAAGAGAAGATTAATTCAGCTTCTCTTTTGTTTAAGGTGGGTTCTAGGTGGCGAAAAAATGCTTCCCCCGATGCTTAAGTCGAGATTGCTTCCTGTTGACGATCAGAACAATATCACAAGAGCTTATGACATGGGTTAGAACACGAGAATACGAACGTCGATTTCTCTTCTCGCGATAGCCAAAGATCTCCAAGTCTGAGTAATGAAAGCCAAAGTCCAGTCCCCCTCTTAATAGCTGCTCGAGGCTATTTATAAGAGTTTGAGCATGTAACCGACGTGCTACAATCGTGGAGTCATGGGCATAACTGATGCGCTAAAATTGTGGAGTCATGATGTAACTGACTCATTGAATCTAGCCCACGTAGCTGACTGGGTCTTCGTGGCCGTTACAGCCTGATTTAATGTGGGTGACGAACTTCACTGCGTTGGCGAACCTCGTCCTTGATGCCGAGCCTCATTGCGTGGCGAGCCTCGTCTTTGATGTCGAGCCTCGCTACGTGGCGAGCCTCGTGAGCTTCTTTAATAATGAGCTTCGTCTTTACTGACGAGCTTTAAATATGATTACAAGCTTTGTTCTCATTGACGAACTTCACCTCCAATGATGAACTCCGAACCTCGTATCCAATGACGAGCTTCGAACCTCGTTTCCAATGACGAGCTTTATCTTTGATGTCAAGTCTCATTTCTAATGATGAGATTCGAACCTCGTTTCCAATGACGAGCTTCACATCTTGTTTCCAACAACAAGCTTTGTTGTTTGAGACGAGGTTCATCATTGTAATGACCCCCGTCATGCTCGTTATGAGCTTCAACGTTCTAAGGCTAAATGATTAGCCAATGATCTATGAAGATCCATGAGAGTAGAGGAAAGATAGGCTTTTTTCATTAGCCTCTCAATCTCCTCCCCTCCCCTCTTTCTTTTTATGTTGATCATGCCTATTTATAGGCTTGAGAGTATTATGAAGTGAGTTAATGGGCTTTAACTCCCTTTAAATGAGGGAGTTAATGATCATTAACTCCCATTTAAATGGACGAGTTAGTGGTCATTAACTCTCCTTAAAGGGGTGAGTTATTGGTCATTAACTCTCATTTAATGCAGCCCTTTGAAATGGTGCCTGACGAAGTTCGTTTACCAGACGAGGTTTGTCCGCCTGACGAAGTTCGTTTACCAGATGAGGTTTGTCCGCCTGACGTGGTTCGTTTGCCAGACGAGGTTTGTCCACCTGACGAGGTTCGTCCGCCTGATGAGGTTCGTTCACTTTGCTATATCTTTGGTGAGCTTAACTGTGGTTTCATCTTTGACGAACTTCATCTTCAATGACGAACTTCGTTTCTAGGTGAACTTCGTCTTGATGGGTAAGGTGTTGTTTGTCCTATTGAACTGAGACAAACTTCATGAATTGAGGCTGAGGTTCGTCGTTGTGACGACCCTCATCGTACTTGTAGTGATGTTCGACTCTCCTTCGTTTATTAGCACTTTTTAGTGTCTACACCCTCCTCCTTTTTTTTGAGAAGGCATGCAAAGTTCTAAATAGAGGTCTGATTCTACTCACCCTGAAGAACAACACTGGAGTTGTACCATCCAAGCTAAATAAAGTCAGAAGTTGTATCATTCAAGCTATAAGGGGTTAGTTTTGGTTAAGAGGAATCAACGTAGGCATAATCTTCGAAGGCCCCTGCAACTTTCTGGGGAGTGTTTGCCAAGTACGCCATCTATTGGATGATAGAGTGACCATTACTACCCCTAAAGACCTTCCCGAAGAAGGTGCACCATAAGGGTGGCTGTCTTCCTTGAACAAGCAACTCTGGCTTTTAATTGCCTTCGCATAATAACTCTAGCTCCCTAGCTGCAGAGAAGCCTTGAGTGGAATCATCTAGAGAGCCTTATCCTGATCATGGATCCTGATCAGGTCCAACATCGTACAAGTTCCAGTTGGCAATAGCTCATATGAGCACAATAGCAGTGATCAAGTTTGCGCTAGGCACGTCGGACTCTAATGCCTCTTTGAAGGGAACAATGCCTATCTATCAGAGAGAGATTGTGGGAAAAACTTGAAGTCTGTAGGCTGGTCAACTTGTGGGGGAGAATGCATCCGGCTTCTTAAGCATCTTCTTCAAGAAAGAATTTCACCATAAAAGTTGCCTAAGCTTTTGTAGTCGAAGCATGTGACCCGCATGATCTCTGTAAGGGAAGCTGATTCATCCACATGATGACCCAGAGGTCGCCCTCAAAGAAGATGTGATCTCAAAGAAACCTTGGCTGATGAGATGGTAAAAGCACTTTCGACTCATCACCAGTCAACAATGAATCGCCTATGGCTACAATTACAGATGACTTCACCTTCCCTAAAGCTGGTTTTAGCTAAGAAACATAGAGCATTTCAAGGATCAGACGCCCCTGAGCGTCATACGCCTATGTGGGATACTTTCCATAAATGTGTAAATTTTAGTATTAATGAAATCTTACCAAATATGAGTTGACTCCTGTCTCGCGCTACAAAGTGCTAAACTTAAGAAGCGATCAAGCCTTCACTAGTGTCAAAGATCTAGTCAACATCCATAAAGTTCTAGGCATTCGACTCCTTAGTCGCATTTTAAGCCCTAAGTACCTTTTCAGGAATAAACCCAAGGCACCAACCCTATGGTCGACTCTTATAGTCGCCTCTCGACCATAAGGGGATATTGAAGACCTAGGCACCTACGTAAGACCTAGGTACCAATTTTAAGTCTTTCATACCTTTTTAGGAATAAACCTAAGGAACCAACCCTATGGTCAAATCCCACAGCCACCTCTTGACCATACAGGGATATTGAAGACCTAGGCACCTACGTAAGACCTAGGCACTAATTTTAAGTCTTTGGTACCTTTTCAGGAATAAACCTAAGGCACCAACCCTATGATCAACTCCCACAGTCACCTCTCGACCATATAGGGATATTAAAGACCTAGGTACCTACGTAAGACCTAGGCACCCATTTTAAGCTATTGGTACCTTTTCAGGAATAAACCTAAGGCAACAACCCTATGATCGACTCCCACAGTCGTCTCTCGACTATATGGGGATATTAAAGACCTAGGCACCTACGTAAGACCAAGGCACCCACGTAAGACCTAGGCACCCATTTTAAGCCCTGGTACCTTTTTAGAAATAAACCCAAGGCACCAACCCTATGGTCAACTCCCACAGTAACCTCTTGACCATACGGGGATATTGAAGACCTAGGCACCTACGTAAGACATAGGCACCCATTTTAAGCCTTTAGTACCATACGGGGATATTGAAGACCAAGGCACATACGTAAGACCTAGGCACCCATTTTAAGCCTTTGGTACCTTTTAGGAATAAACACAAGGCACCAACTCTATGGTCGACTCCCACAGTCGCCTCTCGACCATACGGGAATATTAAAGACCTAGGCAACTACGTAAGACCTAGGCTGTAACATTCCAAATTTTTTTTCCTTGCATTGATCGGATACAGTTACCAATACCAATCCATAAATTAGTAGATTCTTTTTTTCATTGCATCTCATATAATCTTCTAGTATGAGAATTTAAACTTAGC